>JAODAL010005100.1:0-147905 GCA_025379985.1 Phyllomedusa bahiana
GTAGTGCCCCCTTTGTTCCCTTTAGTCCCCCCATTGTTCCCAAAGGTAAAATCCCCCCATTGTTGCCAGGTAGTTCCCTCGGGTTAGCCGGGGTAGAGCCCCCAAAAGCTAATAAAAAATAAAAAAAAAAAATCCACTTCCCCCCTTACCAGGTCCTGCACCGGGGCCCGCCCCGGGCCGATCTCTTCACCCGGCGCAGGGGTAAGTGAGAGCAGCCCCCCGCTTTTCATTTTCCCCTCCCACCCGGGCCCCGTCCTTCCCCCTGCGCCCTGAACGATGTGCGGCGAAACAAAAACCCCGGCCCCCGGACATCCCAGGGAGAGGAGGGAGGGGGGGAGCAAATCCCTCCTGCCTCCCCCCCGCCCCAGTGGGGACCGCGGGCGGGGGGGAGGGGGGCCGCTGGGGCCCCGCTTACCCCCCTTTTTGGGAGGGGCCCCGCGCGAAAGAGTAGCGCCCCAGCGCTACCCCTTGCCCGCGGAAAATTTAAAGGACCCCCCCCCCGCCCCTTGCGGGCGGGGGGAGGAAGGGCCAACCTCCCCCGGGGGGGCGGGAGGGGACCCAAAATTTGCGGGACCCCCCCCCAAAAAAAACGGGAGATTTGGCATGTTTTCTTTAGGGAGGGACCCTTTTTTCTTCATGGTTTTTCTGGAATATTTCTCCATAAATGTGAAAACCGTGTTCTCTTATTTCGGGCCCTTGGGGTTTAGGGTACGTGAAGAGATTTAAAAATCTTAAAAAAAGGCTTAGCCCCCGGTTATTTGGGGTTTTTTACTCGGGAAGGGTTGGGAAGGGTTAATGGAAAACCCCCAGTGATCATTTTCATCCTTAGAAAACCCTCCCCAGTCCTTTATTTGGGAATTCTCTGTCTTTACTGACAAGGCTATTTTATCGTCCCCTTATTTTGTGAGAAAACACTGTTTCTCCCCAGATTGTCAGCAGGGGGGTTTGGGAAATTGCGTGGGGCAGCTGAAATGGGGCCCGGGAGTTTTTTTTCTTTTCACCTCAAATTTGATGGGGGAAAAGGGGCTTGAGGAAAGAGGGTGCGTCCTTTCCCCTTGCACGTATGTTTTAAAAGGGGAGTCAATTCCGGGGTTGATCAAAGAAATACTTTTTCCTATGATTACCCCCCCAAAGTTAGCCTCGGGGCATACGGGGCATAGCCCGGACCGTTACACGTTGACGCACCTTTGTCCCCTTAAAATTATTCTGGTCAGCAGGAGTAAAATTTTTCGGCGTCCATATCAAAAGGTGGGAAAAGCTGGCTAGGTCCCCTTAGGTGGGGTTGGTGAAATTTTTGGGCCGCTTTCTGGGGTGGGAAAATCTCATCCCTGTGTTTCGGGTTTTGGGTTTCCCCATTGTGGGGAGGTGGGGGGATCTCGTATCCCCCCGTTTTTAGGAGAAGCGATGAATCCCGGTGCCCCTTCTGCTAAAGTCCCCTATGCTGCCTGAGCGGGTATTTAAGGTATGGGGTTTTGGGGGTTCCTTTGTTCCCAAATGCTTAAAAGAAACTTAGGTCCAGCTAAAGCCCCGGTTTTGTTTTGGGTTTCGTAAAATAAATCACATACACTTTCGGCCTTTTCTGGTTGTCTCTCGGGGTTTAAATTGAAAAAGACATATTCGGGCACAAATTTACTTTTTGGGCTCTCTCCTCATACCTCCGAGCATGAGCAGGAAACATCTGTGGCAGTGTTAGCATGTTTTTTGGGGCCCCCAAAACCCAAGTTTGTGGGCGGGGTACGGGTTTTACTGCAGTGGATGAATCGGGGTGAGGGGGGTTTTGGGTGCAAAAATGTCCCAATGTCGGGCGCTGTGACACTCCTCCACTTAATGGCAGATTTACAGTCCTTACCATATGCTCCCATGAAGCGCAGAACCCTGAAACATCCCCCTAGCTCAGTGAGGTTTTTCTTGGGGCTCCTGTATGGGTTTTTTGGAAACCTAAATCCTTGCATTTGTTTAGTGAGTGGGTTTTTTAAATGAATGGGAAAAATTTCCCACGTTTGAAGGTACTTGTCTCCGCGAGTTGGGATGGTGTTTTACCCGGGGGTGCTGTAGGGGGGGCAGGTTGGTTTTTTTTAACACTCCCCACTTTTTTTAAAAGTCTCTGTGTTTTTGTGACCCCTTCATACCTTGAAGAAAATGCATTTTTGTAGTTTTGAGCTCCAGGAATCGAGACGGGGGTCATTTCCTCTTGGGCCTGCTAATCGATGAACCTGCAGAAATAAATTTAAAATGGGGGGAAAGGGGGGGGGGGAAAACACCCCATGTGTCCTTTTGATCTTGAAATATGTTCCCCCATTTTTCCTTGAAAACTGAAAGGGCAGCTTTACGACAATTGGATTCAGCCCAGGGGGCGGAAATCCGGATAGCAAAGAAAACGGGGGTTTTTTTAGCGAGTTCCCAGTTCCATGAAAAATACTTAATTTCCTAAAGCTTTTTGGCCCCCCTTGAGTTTAAATTTTGGGTTTTTCTGCACCCCTTCTTGAATAGGGTTTCTCTATCCCCCTTCGGCGCGTAAAAAAGGGAAATTTAAAGTCTCTGCCGGCAGCGCAAGCCCTTTTTTTTCTGCTTGTCCCAAATAACGGTTCTGGGGCTCTTGTGAAATTTTGGGTTAAGCCTGGGCCCACCCTTTTTGACCAGGGAAAACAAGTTCTTGCCTGCGGTTAGGTTAAGGTTGGAAAATGCTTTTTTTAAAGGTTGGTTTTCCCGGGCTCTGTACTCCCCTGCGGGTCATCAAATTTTAAAGATGGTTTTAAAATCAGCCCCCTGCTAACCCAATGTACCTAGCAAAAGCAGTATATTCCCTTTCCATTTTTTGGCCATGTCAACCATGGCCCCCCTTTTGGGTGTAGGGGGTTGCCTGGCATGAAAGGGGGGAAAGCCCCCCCGGGGGAAAAATGATTTTTTGTTTCGGGGTTTACGGGGTTTTGGGGCCTCGGGAATTTCCCTGATGCCGCTGATTTCCCTTTTGGAAACTGGGCCCAAAAACACCTAAAGCCTCTTCCTATGATCCTGCCCTTTGGGAAAAGCCCCTTGGGGAAGTTCTTTAGTTTGTGGGGGTTTGCTGTGGGGGGCCCAGAGTTGCAGGTAAAAGCTGATTTGGAGGTTTAGTGTTTTTCAAACTTGAATGGTATTAGGAACAGGGGCACTGCAGTTTTAACTTTTTCAGCACGTATTTCCACGGGTGCGATCAACTGAATTTTTTTTTTTCCCTTTGGCAAGCAAACTGGGGGAAACCTTTGGGCTTTTGGCTTGCTCAAAGAAATTTTAAATTTGGCTAATGCAATTTCCTCTTCCACTCTATTTGAAGAATCTTTATCCGGGGCCTTTTCTTCCGCACTTTCTCTTTCAGCCTGAGCCTCTGCACTTTTCCCCTTTAAGCCTGAGCCTCCCCAAGTTTCCTTTCTGCCATTATTTCCTTTTTTTTAAAGGCCGTTTTTTTTGGATTGTTTTGCATCGATGCGGGCCTCTAGTATTCTGTCACCAGGACTGAGCTTCTTGAGCAAATGATTTGTATGTCCGTGCCGAATTTTAGTGAGTTTGTTCTGTGCAATTAGCTCCTGTAGATAGAGTTTTTGGGGTTCCGCTTTTTTCTTTAGCTTTTAAAACCCCCTGACGTTCTTTCTCCTTCCAAAAAATTTTTGCCTTTTTCAGGCTCTGTTAAGGCTTCCCAACGACCCTTAGAGTCTTTTTTTAAAAAGGTGATTACTTTTGCCGCAAATGTTTATTTATTTCGGGCCCCTGTATTTAGCCTTTCAACAGTTCTTTTAGGCTCCCGGCATAAAACCTTTTAAGGGTTGAAGGTTTTGGGGCATAAGGGAGGTAACTCGTTTCCCCTCGCTTTTCCGGTTTTTCATGAGCTCTTCCCTTTTTCACTGTGGGTAGTTTTTTTAATGACCCTTTTGTGTCGGTTTGAGGAGTGTTTTGGTTGTAAAAACTTGGGGCTTTCTGGGAATTTTTGAGTTCTGCTTTGCTCTTAAAATCATCAGTTAAACAAGTTGTCTTTGCTGTGTTTCGCATGGGGGGGTTTCACAAATGTTTTTCGGGCCCTTTTTTTTTTAAAAATGCAAAGTTCTTTTTGAAAACCAACTTTTGAAACTGGGGGTGAAAATTTACGCACGGCTTTTTGGCACCCCAATAAAATTCCCCGGGGGAAATTTTAGTGAATTGGGGGTTTTTTTAAAAGGTGGGTGTCCCGGCAACGTGAGGTAGGGAATTTCACATTTGTTTTTTGCTAAAGGGGGATTTCTGGCTGTAAATCTTAGGGTCTTTAAAACCAAATTTTTGACCCAAAATCCCTTTGGCCCCCTAAAACCCAAATTTCCCCGAAAATGTAGGCCCTTTGGGCTCCCAAAAACAATTTTTGACTGATATCTTGGGCCTTAAGTCAATTTTTCTGATGTTTTCTTGGGGGTCTTAAACAATTTCTGACTGTTTTTGTCCCCCCCATGAGGCAAATGAAGGTGTAACTGGTGGTGGGTAGTTTACTGGAGACTTTCCACCTTGTATCCCAAATTTTGGGGGGCAGACAGGGCCAGAGCAAACGCAGCTTCCGTAATTTAGATGCAGTAAAACGGTGATGTAAAACAGAAAATTTTTTTTTTCACCCTTGGGGAAAAGCTGTAATCACTGATACAGAAAATGTGGTTCTCTGGGAGTTGCTCCCTTGGGAGGTCATTGGTGAAGGGTGCTGGGGTTTTGCTGCTTTTTGGGTTTCTGCGATTCCCGCTGCTGGTCAGAAATTTGCTTGTGCTTTGCCCAAACACATGTGCTCCCGTCACAGTAAGATGCAAAAATGGCCCTACAGGAAGGAATTCCCCTGGGGTTAGAAAAACCCCTTTGACAAAAATTTTTTGAACAAAGGGCAGAGGGAGAAAAAGTAAATTTGGGTCGCAGATGGCAGCTCAACAAAATATGGGGAAATTTAAAGAACCCGAAAAAAAATACATTTTAACTGAGGAGAAAGCAAAGGTGGGGGGGTTAAGGGTGATTTTTAGGTAGTAGGGAGTGATTGGAGGAGGTGAGGGGGCTATGGAATGATAGGTGGGGGGTGAGAGGGCTATTGAGTAATCATGGGGGGAGGATGATGGGTGGGGGTTGGGGTTTTAGGGGTAAAGGGTGGAGATGAGGGGGCTATAGGGAAAAAATTGGAGGTAAGGGATGATGGGTGGAGGTGGGATTTGGGGTGATAGGTGGAGAGGGGGCTATAGGGTAAAAGGAGGGGGTAGGAGTGAAAGGGGGGAGGTGAGGAGGTTAGGGGTGAAGTGGAGATAAGGGCTATAGGAAAAATTGGGGGTGGATTTAGTGAAGGGGGAGGGGGGAGGTTGGGGGTTTAAAAGGGGGATAGGGGGCAAGGGTAATAAATGAATGGTAGGGGTGAAGGTAAGGTGAGGAGGACCACCCCCTTGAGGATTGTGCGGGGTTTAAGGTCAGTACCCTTCAAATCATATTAGCAGCTTAAACCCCCCCCCTACACCCCAGAAAATCAGCCAGGGGCAGATTTTCAGGGGGTGGGGATGGGATTTAGAACTTCATTTTTTGTAGTTTTTTATTTTCATACAGTTTTCACTTTGGCCTATTTAGATCACTGCACTACGTCCTAGCACTTTTTGATCCATTTCTTTAAAAAAATGGTTAACGGGGGGGGTTTCGGGATGTTTTTTTAATAAATTTTTTTTTTTCTTTTTCGGTTTTTTTTTCATTTAATTCCATTTTTTAGTAATGGAGTATCTTAAAATTTCTTTTCCATTACTATTGTTTGGCTTGGGTGTCAGCCACGGCTTTTTTGTCCCCCCCAAGGCTGACACAACCCCATATCACTTTACCTCGATCCCCAATGCTCAAGGGTACTGGAAGACTGGGTAAACATCAAAGGGAACCTTAATGTGAGGGTCTGCTTCGGGTTGGGTGCAGGGTGTATTTTTTAGAAGAGAAGGACCAGTATTGATGGGCCCTCCTATTCTGATAGTATCAGGGTGCAGCTTTTTGGGTTTTACTGGGATTTTTGGAAATTAGGAGGGGCCCCATTCGGTTTTTTTTTTTTTTTTTTTGAAAAAATCCTTTATTTATTGAGAATCCTACAGTGGGCACCTCCTGTAATGATTTCAGTGGATGCCCATGTGCAGATTCTCACTAAATAAATAAAGTTTCAGAAAAAAAATGACATGGGTTCTTCCCCCAATTTCCATAACCAGCCAGGGTAAAACCGACAGCGGCAGCCTGATACTATCAGAATGGGAAGAACCGTCGCTACTGGTAACTTCTCATTCTAAAAATACCAGCCTGCAGCTGCTCCAGAAGCGGACCCTCACATTAGAGGGTCCGCTCCTGACGGTTACCGGCTCTTCCCAGTACCCCTGATGCTTTTGGTACTGGGGTAATAAGTACAGGGGGTTAGGTGTAGCCTTGGGCAACAAGAAACACTGCTGGCTGACACCAAGCCCAAGCGATAGTAATGGAGAGACGTCGGTCAGAAATCGCCACTACTATCACGTAATAAGATGAGAAAAACACACAAACAGAAAAATGAAAACACTTTATTTAAATAAACACTCCCCAACACCGCCCTCATTAACCATTTTATTAAAGAAATAGGCGCAACGCTCTCTGACGTAGTCCACCAAATCCATCGTAGTCCAAAAGGGAAACCTGTAAAAAAAACAATCTTACAAATGGGACATCACTCAGCTTTTCTGGATGCCTGCTGTGGGGATGTCACCAAGCTTTCCGCGAAGCAGAATAACATATTCAATAAACGAGAAAGCTGGGTGACATCCTTACAGCAGGTATCCAGTATGTGGGAAAGCTGAGTAGCGCTTGGGGAAGGGAGGGAAACAGTGTGGGGGGGTCAGGGAGGGAAGGAGGGTTGTGTGGGAAAGGGGTCAGGACGAGAGAGGTGGTTGAGTGGGGGGTCAAGTACCAATGCTCCCCTGCCTCCTCCCCCCACCATTCTTAAACCCCCCCAATGCTTCCTCCCCCCACCATTCTTAACCCCCAATGCTCACCTGCCCCCACCATTCTTAACCCCCCCACTGCTCCCCTGCCCCCACCATTCTTAGCCCCCAATGCTCCCCTGCCCCTCCCCCCACCATTCTTAGCACCCCAATGCTCCCCTGCCCCCTCCCCCCACCATTCTTAAACCCCCATTTTCTCCCCTGCTCCCTCCCCACCCATTCTTAACCCCCCATTTTCTCCCCTGTCTCCTCCCCCCACCATTCTTAACCCCACCATGCTCTCCCCTGCCCCTCCCCCCTCCTTAACCCCACCTTTTTCCCACCCTTGCCCCTCCCCCTCCTTAACCACCACCCGTTCTCTCCTGCCCCCTCCCCCTCTTTCACCCCATGTTCTCTCCTGCCTCCCCTCCCCCTCCTTAACCCCCCCACATGTTCTTTCCTGCCCCCTCCCCCTCCTTAACCACCCATGTTCTCTCCTGCCCCCTCCTCCTCCTTAACTCCCCCATGTTCTCTCCTGCCCCCTCCCCCTCCTTTACTCCCCCCATGTTCTCTCCTGCCCCCTCCCCAACCCCCCCATATTCTCTCCTGCCCCTCCCCCTCCTTAACCCCCATGTTCTCTCCTGCCCCCCCTCCCCCTACTTACCACCAATGTTCTCTCGTGCCCCCCTTCCCCTTCTTACCCCCCAATGTTCTCCCCTGTCCCCCCTCCCCCTCCTTAACCCCCATGTTCTCTCTTGCCCCCTTCCCCTCCTTAACCCCCATGTTCTCTCTTGCCCCTCCCCCTCCTTAACTCCCCCATGTTCTCTCCTGCCCCCACCCCCTCCTTAACCCCCATGTTCTCTTTTGCCCCCCTCCCCTTCCTTAACCCCCCATGCTCTCTCTTGCTCCCCCTCCTCCTCCTTAACCCCCATCTTTTCTCTTGCCCCCCTCCTTAACCCCCCATGTTCTCTCTTGCCCCCCTCCCCCTTCCCCTCCTTAACCCACCATGTTCTCTCTTGCCCCTCCCCCTCCTTAACCCCCCATGTTCTCTCCTGCCCCCCTCCACCTCCTTAACTCCCCCATGTTCTCTCCTGCCCCCCCACTCCTTCCTTAACCCCCATGTTCTCTCCTGCCCCCTCCCCCTCCTTAACCCCCCCCATCCCCCACCAATTCACTTACCTGTCCTGAAGAGCAGGAAACCTCAGTCTTCTGCTCTTCATTGCCGTCCGTGCGCTGCTGAGAGGAGTAGGAGTGGGCAGCTTTGCTCCTCTCACTCTCCCTGGCCGGCCGGCAGTCTTCCGCTCGTCTGTGGCCGGCGCTCGCTGTTGAGGAGAGTGGGAGGGGCAACACTGCCCCCCTCCTTTCCCAGTAGCGCACCGCGCCACTGAAGACACAGGCAACATCAGCGCAGCTTGCTGATGCTGTCTGCCATTACAACGGAGCGTCGGAAGGGAGAAGTGAAATGCGCCCAGTTGTCTGCTGCCGCTCTGCATTGAAAAAACAGCGGCGGACACCGCTGCCACCAATGAAAGAGCCGCAGACGCAACACCCCCTCCCCCCGCTCCGGCCGCTTGGGCGAGGGTGTCGGGTCGATTGCGGACGCTGAAAAATTTTTTTTTTTTTAAATTAACTCCTGCTGCCGGCCGTGCCGCCCCCTAAGAGGTGCCGCCCTAGGTATGTGCCCACAGGTGCCTAGGGGGAAATACGGCCCTGCTTGTAGTCCATAGCAACCAGAACTTAGCTTTCAGTCTTTCCACAGCAGTAAAAGAAATAAAAGCTGAGCTCTAATTGGTCATTATGGGTAATGAAGACAGTTTTTCTTCTAGACAGTTATGAAAAATAAGGTCCGATGAGTCACAATAAAATAATTTCTGAATTCTAAAAAGTGATCAAAAAGTCGCATCTATCCCATAGTATCAATAAAAACTAAACTTTAGCCCGCACTTTTTGCTTCAATTTTTCTTCTCCTATTTCCTCCTCTAAACTCTATGTGTGTCTTATGGTCCTGTGTGTCTTATAGTCTGAAAAATACTAATTAACAAATTCCAGGGAGCAACACTTCTTAAAAAAGATGGGATAGGGTCTTTTCTACCCTTTCCTTTTTACAAAAGTCTATAAATATTTGGTGAGCGAAGAAACCAATTGCTGGAGTTTTGGGAAAGGAATGTTGTCCTATTTTTGTCTAATGTAGGATCTTAGCTGTTCAATAGTTCTGGGTCTTCTTTGCCAGATATTACATATTATAGTGCGGCAAATGTTTTCTGTTGGTGAAAGGTTTGGCCAGTTCAGCACGTGGACTCTTCTTCTGTAGAGTCATGCTCTTGAGATCAATGTAGTATCACTAAAAGAGACATCATCTGTATGGGAGCATAAATTGTTCTAAAACCTCTCTATGCTGCTCAACCTTTATAGTGCATTTCAAGATGTGTAAGCTGCCCATGTCATAGGGACTAATGCAACCCCATATCACTAAAGATGCAGGATTTTTTAATTGATGGATGGAACAAGTGGGATGGTTCCTCTCCTTTTTAGTCTACAGGACACAGTGTCCAATGGTTTCCAGCATCTATGGTTAAAGAAGTTGAAATTTTGATACATCTGACCACAGAACAGTTTTGCATTTTTGTCTCAGTCCTGAAAATTTGCCCTGGAAAGACAATGGAATTTCTGGGTTTTGTTGATATATACCTTTTTCCTTGAATAATGAAGCTTTAAAGGAGTTGTCTCACTACAAGGATTTCTTTTTATGTTAGAGAGCTTGCAAAAACAAGTCACTTTGCAATATATTTCCATTAACAGTGCCCTACCTATTCTGAGATATCTCCTCTTCTATGGGCTGCATCAGTTACTCAAGTCACTATAGCTACAGACTTGTTTGATTTATCCTGATAGGCTGTCAGCACTGGTAGCTATAGCTACAGACCTGGCTTCTACTGCAGCCTAGTAGAAGCCAGTAAACACACCCCAGAATTCAAAATGAAACCAAGAAAACAGGACTGAAGTAAGATGAATCAATGTAATGAGACAACCCCTTTAACTTACATTTGTGAATTGCACACCTCCCCAAAATTTTGGGAGTTGGGGTTGTAGATTATTTAATATAAAGACATCTGTGTAATGATAGGGATTCACTACAGAACACCCTTCCATTTTTGCAAATATTTTGGGGCACCAGTGATAAATGCTTACTAATGCTTCTGTATTGTTCATACTGATTGCACTACTGGAATCTAAAAGGTTAAACAGCTGGGACTGGAATTATTTCATATACAGTACACTGCTGTACATTTACTGTGGCTTCTTCTAAAGAAGCGCTCTAACTTGTTATAAAAGAATAATGTGGAGGTGTTATTGTTTGTCTTGTGTATAACTTTAACCCCATCCTGATGGAGGGTCATAATTTTTTTCCTCCTCGCCTTCTAAAAGCCATAACTCTTATTTTTACCACCTACATGGTATGATGGCTTTTATTTTGCAGGACAAGAGGTACTTTCTAATGGTATTATTCATATTACCATAGCATATACAGGTAGTCCCCGACTTATATAGTTCTGACTTACATACGTCCCCTAGTTACAAACGGGGACTTATGGGGCGTGACTGACATTTAACACTGAGTTATGCCCCATGATAACCAAGTACCAACATGCCAAAACTGCACATGAGATACAGAACGTTAGGTGAAATCTTCAAAAAAAAGGGCACAGACAGCAAAACTGTTCCCTGCACTATCCAAAACTAAAAATAATTTTTTTCTTGAATTACATTTAATAAATATACCTGTTCCAACTTACATACAATTTCAACTTAAGAACAAACCTACAGTCCCTATCTCGTTTGTAACCCGGGGACTGCCTGTACTGTGTATACTAAGTGGGGTAAATTATGAAAAAAAACGTACTTGCCATGTTTGCGGGTATTTTGCTTTTACGGTGTTCAATCTTTGGAAAAAAATTATATATTACCTGTATTCTACAGGTTGATACAAATCTGGCAATCGCAAACATGTACTGTTTCCATTATGTCTTGGTACCGTAAACAAATTCCAAACATTTTCTATTTTTGAAATTTGCGCCACAAAGCCATTTTGTGCGACCAGTAACACCTACAGATGTGAGTGAGGGTGCATTTTTTGGGAGATTGAAGTGCCCTTTTTGTTGCTAGCAGTTTGGAATGCATGCAACTTTTTTGATTAAATTTATTCCAATTTTTATGGAATGTTAAATGACCAAAAGAACGCAATTTAGGCGTTTGGAATTGCTTTTTCTTCTACGGTGTTCAGCCTATGGGATAAATTATGTTATATTTTAATATATCATACTTTTTCGGACATAGCATTACCAAATGTGTGTAACTTTTTTATTATTTAATTTTTTTATTTGCCAGGGGCCAGAACTGGGGAAATTGAAAACATGGCAGCGATGGAAGCCACAAGGCTTCACAAGTGATGTCCCAATTGCAGTGAGGAACAGAGCGTGGCACCATTTGTCATTGATTTGCTCCGCCCCCCCACCCCCACGCTGTATCGGCAGGTGTTAGCTGCAAGTAGTGCGATCCTGCTACAAAGTCTTTTACCGGCATCAGGATGTATCCATATGTCCAATGTCAGTAAGGGGTTAATTAATTGGAATCTCATTACACTGCAATTCCACTGCTTGGAGCCCTATTTAAAAAGTGGTACACTTCAGTTAGCTCCTTAACGACCGCCCACTAACTATAGATGGCGATGTGTGTCTTCTTTCTTCAGCGACGACCAGAGGTGCCGCTGCAGAATAAGGAGTTTTGCAACTCCCAGCACCGCAACTGTGCTAGGAAAAGAGCTGTACTTATCAGGTCTGTTCCTAGAGCAGTCTCTGTAATTGTCGGGAAGTTGAGGACAGGGCAGTTCCTAGGCTAAATTTCACTCAGGGCGAGGTGAAGAAATCCCCCCCTTGTAACATATTGTGCCTCTATGCGCCACATTGCATCACCATCACCCAAAGCCAAAATATACAAAAAGCTTTACCACAATGTGCTACGTATAAAACTACTAAATAAGTCATACAGTTACCAAATAACACTGCTACACAAAACCAGAATCCCAAGACCACTAAGACCACATATCACCAGCACACAGTGACCGAATAATACCACCACACCATGACCACATAACACCAGCATATAGTGACCGAATAATACAAACTGACCATTACTGAATATAAACCATTATACTACAACCAATATTACCAGCGTTCAGTGACCATACAGTAATGGATACCTGCTGTACACAGGCTCTGCAGACATATAAATGATTACAGTAAAGTTATATCTAGTGTCTCACAGGTGACGTCTCTGAAGAGTTATTCTCTTTCTCTTCTTCTTCTTTTCCATCTGTCCCTTACGCCATGACGAATTCTACCGACTCTTCAATGTTATATTTTCAATTTACAATTTATTTAGTGTCCTCATTTTATCAGCACTTATCTTTCTATTCCTATATTTTTACAAATTGCCAATCTATAGCACCTCATATGGTAGCCATGTAATATGCCCCCTGTAGCCACGTAGTAGCCCCCTATAGCCAGGTAGTAGCCCCCTGTAGCCAGTTGATGCCCCCCTGTAGCCAGTTGATGCCCCCCTTGTAGCCAGTTTTGCCCCCTGCAGCCAGTGATGCCCCCTGCAGCCAGTGCATGCCCCCTGTAGCCAGTGATGCCCCCTGTAGCCAGAAGATGCCCCCCTGTAACCAATGATGCCTCCTGTAGCCAGTAGATGCCCCCCTGTAGCCTGTGATGCCCCCTTGTAGCCAATGATGCCCCCTGTAGCCAGTAGATTCCCCCCTGTAGCCAGTGGTGCTCCCCTTGTAGCCAGTAGAAGCCCCCTGTATCCAGTGTGGAGGATGGAGTCAGGAAAGTGTTAACTCCGAAATTCTGCTGAAATTGAACAATGTCTGTATATTTGCCATGTTCAAGGAAACCTGAACAATGTGTGTGTTTGCTGACCTCAGGACACCAATTCGGACAACAAGACACTGCCTATAACTCGCTCTAACTAGAGAGATAAGACAATAGTTACATATTATCTCACTTTATGCTGAAGTGAGCAACTCCCAAAAGTGTATAAAAGCTTAGTATTGGTAAATAAACTCAGGTCTGTGTGCTCTGGGCATCAGACTGCTTATATGGTTGAGCATGATTGTTTCACTTGTGTTTCATTATACGAGCGTATAGCTTTCTGTAGCTGCATCTAAATTAATTCCACTGCCGTACTGGTTCAGATAGGGTGTTTGATCACTCTTAATTGGCTAAACCTATCAGTTGGCACCCGAACACGGACTGGAAAGCATTCCAGCCGTGCAGAAGGACAGGACACTTGGACACTCAGCCGGGAACGCTCAGAACCTACTGGCCAGGTAAGAAAACACTTTCATGTTTTATACGATGGTTTCTGTGCCTTCCGTTGACTTTGATCCCCGACCCGTCCCAAAGTACATATAGAGGTTGGTAATGTCCGGTCCTATTTGATAGACAAAGAACCCTGCCAGTCAGAGTGGATCGATATTGTGTGAATGTATGAGCTGTTTATTTATTTGCCAGATTAGGGAAGAGGATTGCCTAACTGAGACATGTCTGCGCTCTGAAAGGAGGGGCATGATCCCATGCTTAACCTCGGTAATACGGCAAACTAAGTGACAGTTGTATGTTGGGAAGTTGGTGAAGCGCATGTTTATAAGTCCCGTGACTGATTCTGATTGAACTACACCCTTGCATCCGAAAGGATGGGTGTATGGTGTGAAAGGGGTAATAACGGGACAAAAAGAAAGAAAGAAAAAGCGATAGGAAGAAGGTCCAAAACTTTAGACACTCTAGTATGTTCGAAGAACTTCTAATCCTGATCCCAGTATTAGCCTTTGCTGTATAAGGTATACAGGAGACAAAGGGAAGGGGGCATACAGACCCCTGGAATATACTTGCTGCTTAAGAGGAAGCCAAGGGGAAGGAATAGGGAAAAGTTCCCTTGCATAAGTCCCTCACAGGAGAGGATACATTCCCCATAAGGCACTTAAGACAAACGGGATGCAAGAATGGGTCAGGGGAAGTCCAGAAGTGGTCAAGGGATAGATAAACCTGTACCACTTAGGAAGATACTTGAGAGTAAACATGGGTCTAAAGCAACCAAAGAACTGAAACAGATTTTGAGGACCTTAGGCATGGAAGGAGAGAGAGCATTGGATCTAGATAGATGGCAGGAAACAATGGTGAATCTGAGTAGTGCTATTCATGATCATCATTGGGAAACACAGACTTTTTGTCTAGTATGTACAGCTAAGCGGTGTGGATGGAAGTATGATCTGCTTACCGGTGGATGGATTGTAAATAAGCCACCGCCCCCGTATATAGCTGCAGTGGGCCCCTCAGCCCCTAGCACAGTGCAGAGCCCGGAAGGGTGGACTTGTATATGTGGACAACAGAATCCTGATTGGAAGGACAACTTGTTGTGTGTGCGGAAGCCTTCGTCCATACTCAAATGATAAAGATTCTGACTTGTTGGCCCCCGTCTTCACTAGAGTGTCCAGACAAACAGTACCAGGGCCACCAGCAGCAGATGGTCAGCCAGCAAATCCAGACCAAGTAGTCCACATAAGACACAATGACTGGAGGCCATGGACACCGCCAGAGCAGATGTCCCTCATGCAGAACTGCCCTGATCCACTGACAAAACCCCTCCCCTTTGGACGTTATTTAGGACAGATCCAGCCTAATTATAGGGCAACATGGCTTGACTTAGATGGACTCTGCAGAACTAAAATGACTCCAGGGATGTACCGTATTATGACAAGTGCATTACAGCCTTATATGCCAGCAGGGGGAGACGGTCCCCAATCTGAGGAATCAGGGGTCACCTTTATGCAATACCTCATGACCTGGTGTCAGGGACAACAGGACGAACGTGGGAGTACAGGAGTAACCCACCAGGGACCCACAGAGAGTGTACAAGCTTTCTTCCTTCAAATGGAAGACCATTGGGCTGATGAGAATTTTGACATGACACAAATGGGACCCCAGAGAATGTTTTGTAGGGCGTTCATGGACGGCCTACGGACTGACATACAAACTAGATTGAAGACAGCGGTCCCTGATTGGCGTACTTGGCATGACCGTACCCGACTTCTACAATTAGCGAAGGGTATTGAGGCTGACTTAAAGGAAGCCAAGGCACCCAGGAAGGCAATGTCAGCCACCATTTTAGAAAACCTAATATAATTAGGTCTTCCTAATTATAAACTACCATTTACCCTTTACCTCACTGAAAGGTTAGGCCATGCTACAGGAGTTCTTACACAGAAGCATGGACCCAGGAATAGGCCGGTAGCATACTATTCCGCCAAACTCGATCCAGTAGCGCAAGGAGCTCCGTCTTGTGTTCGTGCCGTAGCGGCTGTTGCGGTATTGGTTGATAAATGCTCTGAAATAGTGTTAGACAACCCCTTGGACATATACACTCCACATGATATTTCTGGTATTTTGAACCAGGTCCAACCAAAACACATTTCTATGGTCAGACAATTGCGATTACAGTGTGCCCTCCTGATGCCTCCCAATATTACCTTTTTTTCGTTGCACTGGGTTGAATCCAGCTACTCTTCTCCCAATTGAGGAGCAGGATTCAACAGGGGGGAATAAGGATGAGGTATCTGTCATCTCCACTGACCATGACTGCCTCCAACTAATGGAGCAGGAGACAGCAGGTCTTGATTCAGCTGTGGATCATCCACTATAGGGTATGCTATTATGACCCAACATGAGACTGTCAAGGCAGGCTGATTGCTACCTCACGTCTTAGCCAGGAAGCTGAACTCACTGCGCTCACAGAGGCTCTTGCAATGGCAGAGGGTAAAGAAGGGAATATTTACACTGACTCCGCCTATACAATTGGAGTGGCACACGATTTTGGTCCCATCTGGAAGGCCAGGAATTTTCTCACAGCAACTGGCACACCTGGGAATGAGAGGGCAGATCAGGCAGCTAGAGAGGCAGCCAAATAGGGACAAGAGCACATAGCCCTTGCACAAGAAAACAGTGACCCGGAATCAACCACGGAGGCTCTGAAGACATTCCAGAATCAGGCCTCAAGGGAAGAGAGGAACCTCTGGGTGAAACAGGGTGCTAGCCAAAGCGACGGGCTATGGGGGGATGGGATGAGGCTCTGCCTCCCCCGAGCTTGGTTTCCCATGATGGCCGCCCTTAGCCACCTGCCCACTCATTTGGGAAAGAATGACATGATAGAAGTAGTCAACAAACAGTGGATAGTTCCTGGTTTTTCCACTACGGCCATAAGGTACTGCTCCTCTTGCCAGACGGGTCTTGAAAATAATCCTGGACAGGTGGTTAAGACCCCTGTCAAGCTTACACCAAAACCACTGTATCCCTTTCAGTGAGTGCAGAAAGACGACATACAGCTTCCAAAGGTTGGGACCTATGAGTATGCATTAGACTGCATAGACGTGTTCTCAGGTTGGTCCAAAGCCTACCCCATTGCTAAAGCCACAGCAAAGACCACTGTAAAAAAAAAAAAACACACTAATGATCGAACTCTTTTATCGATATGGCCTTCCTCAAGTAATTGAATCAGACCGAGGTACCCATTTTATTCAAAAGTGCAATGTGATTTACTGACTTCATATGTGCAGGCCTTGCAAAAATATTTGAATAAGGTGCATAACTTTGTATTTTCTTCCATTCCAGACCCGGATGCAGACATGGGTATATATGATCTGCAACCAGGAGACTAAGTAATGCTAAAGAAACATGTCCGAGGAACCTTGAGTACATGATTTGAAGGTCCCTTCCAAGTGTTACTAACTACTAGTACTTCGGTAAAACTGGAAGGAAAACCCAACTGGATACACGCCAGTCATTGTAAGAAGGTTTTAAGACAAAAAGAGTAAAGGATGCCGTGGAGTGTCTTCTGGTTATTGATCCCCATAGTGGAGGGGTGGAATAGGCTGAATAATGATGAACCAGATGAAAATAAGCTAATTACACATCACAGAGCATTAGCAGATACCTTAAACTTTACTGAATGCTGGATATGCACTCACTCTCCTCTCACTGCTGCCAGCATACCAGTATACTTAGCTATCCCAGTAACAATGAAAGAAATAATGGGATGGGATAAGTGTTTTAACTCTTTAGCCACTAATGATACTAAGTATAAGAGGATGTGGAACTAATTATTCTTCTTTTACTAGCAGTATATGTAGTGTTTAAAGTGTTTATGTTTAAAGTGTTAAAATTATGCGAGAATTGTGAAAAGAACCAATATGAAGGTTACTGACGAGTGACTATAGTGATCTGGAACTAAAACCTGTTTTTCTCATTTCTCTTATGTGACTCCATCTGCGATCCGATTGAACTCGTATGCGGAGTCTCTTCTTTCTGCGGATGATGGAGGAATATTATGGGGATTCTGATTTCTAACAAAATCATTCTCAGGCAACTCGTCGGCCTGGGCAATACCAAAGAAACTTCAGCTATCCCCACCTTGGATTGAGGACCTAGACTCGGCATGAAGAGTTCAAAGGGGGGACTGTGGAGGATGGAGTCAGGAAAGCATTAACTCTGAAATTCAGCTGAATTTGGACAATGTCTGTATATTTGCCATCTTCAAGGAAACCTGAACAATGTGTGTGTTTGCTGACTTCAGGACACCAATTCGGACAACAAGACACTGGCCGTAACTCACTCTAACTAGAGAGATAAGACAATAGTTACATATAATCTCACTTTATGCTGAAGTGAGCAACTCCCAAAAGTGTATAAAAGCTTGGTATTGGTAAATAAGCTCAGTTCTGATGTGCTCTCGGCACCAGACTGCTTGTATGGTTGAGCACGATTGTCTCACTTGTGTTCCAGTATTCGAGCGTATAGCTTTCTGTAGCTGCATCTAAATTAATTCCACTGCCGTACTGGTTCAGATAAGGTGTTTGATCACTCTTAATTGGTTAAACCTATCACCAGTGATGCCCCCTGTAGGCAGTAGATGCCCCCTGTAGCAGTAGATGCCCCCTTTGTAGCCAACAGATGCCTCCTGTAGCCAGTAGATTGCCCCCCTTGTAGCATGTAGAAGCCCCCCTGTAGCCAGTTTATGCCCCCCCTGTAGCCAGTGATGCCCCCTTGTAGCCAGTAGATGCCCCCCTGAAGCCAGTGAGGCCCCCTGTAGCCAGTGATGCCCCCCTGTAGCCAGTGACGCCCCCTGTAGCCAGAAGATGCCCCCTGTAGCCAGTGATGCCTCCCCTGTAGCCAGTGATGCCCCCACTGTAGCCAGTGATGCCCCCTGTAGCCAGTAGATGGCCCCCAGTAGCCAGTAGATGCCCCCCTGCAACTAATTATAAAATAACAAAAAAGTACTCACCTCGGTCCGCGCGTCCCGGTCCGGAGCTGCTGAGCATTGTAAGCAGCGTGACGTTATCACGCTGCTTACACTGCACGCAGCTCCCAGGAATCTCCTCAGCGGCAGAGCTGCCTCTTCCGCCGAGGGGAACCAGCATCGCAGGGGGCGCGGTGAAAGCTGTGCGCCCCCTGCGATGCTGATACAGGGGAGGAGTCAGGACAGGAACGATCCGTCCCGCCTCCTCCCTGTAACAACAGCAGCTGCTGGCTCTGCGCGACTGTCATAAAACAGCCGTGCAGAGTCAGGGGCGATGCTCCGGACGGGCAAGGCGAGCGGTCGCAGCGCCCCCCTCGGGTGAGCGGAGCTTCGGCGCCCCGGGCGATCGCCCGCCCCTAGGAACGACCCTGGTTGAGGAAACCTCTGATCCCTGGCGCTTAACTCTTTGATTCCCGCTGTTCATAATCATAACATAATCAAAGGACATTCCCCTGTTCCATCGGGTGATCAGGTCTCCCGGTGACCCAATGGAGCCCAGAGAATGTCTGTTCAGTCAGGGCAACCTGTTCACAGGTATTTTGTCCCATTCCTCATAAGCAAACTGCCCTAGCTGTCTCAGGTGTTAAAGTGTCTATTACAAACTGCATGTTTCATATCCTTACACAGATGTTCTAAATGAATTAGATCACAGCTCTGATAAGTATACTTCAGAGTAGTTTAATACTTTGCTCTTAGCCATGCTTTGATGTTTTTAGTTGTGTGTTTTGGGTCATTATGCTGTTGGAGGACCCATGATCTGTGATGGAGACCAAGGTTTCTGAAACTTAAGAAGCACATTTCATTCTACACTGCTGCAATACTCTTGAGATTTCATTGTAACTTGCACAGATTACCTTGTGTTAGATGCAGCAAAGCAGACCCAAAACATAACAGAGCCTCCTCCATGTTTCACAGCACATACAATATTCTTTTCATTGTATGCTTCATTTTTGTGTCTGGGAACATGGAGCTGATGTGACTTGACATAAAGCTGCAGTTGCGTCTCACCTGTCCAAAGGGCATTCTCTCAGAAGCTTTGTAGTTTGTCAATATGCATTTTGGTAAATTCCAGTCTCGCTTTTTTTAATGATTTGCTCTCAAAAGTGTTTTTTTTCCACACTTATCCACGGTTGTTGTTCAAACATTTGGCAGCCATTTATGCTGGTTGCCAAGCAGAGCTTGTGAAATGAAGTGCATGTGAGGATTCATTCTGTGTGAGCTGGGGGAAGGGAGAGGTTCTCAGCTGTCACTGGAATCATTGGAAGTGAAAAGCTAAGTGTAACTCAATAGTGTATATCTAAATTGCTCACTCTCTCTGCATACTTTGTAACTAGAATGGGCATTTGACATTCAGGACTCTGTGAAAGATGTGTAATTTTTTTTTCTCTGTCTTTTTCTCTCACATAGTGATATATCCTGCAGATTATTACACCTCTGACCTCTACAGATCTGCAGACCAAAACTATACACTCAAAAACTATATCACAAAAGTGATTTACATGGGACTGCACAGTACAGTTGTGTTCACTGTCTGTGATATGCATGGGACTGCACATCTGTGTCACAAAATAGTTTTTATGTGGGACTGCACAGTACAGCTGTGTTCTCTCTCCATATGTAATTTGCTTAGGACTGCTGTGTTCTCTCCTGATTTACATGAGACTGCACATCAGATTTATGTGGTACTGCCGATCTGTGTCGCAAAATTGTTTTATGTGGGACTGCACTGTACAGCTGTGTTCTCTCTCCATATGTAATTAGCATGGCACTGCTGTGTTCTCTCCTTACATGGGACTGCACATCTAATTTACGTGGGACTGTCGATTTGTGTTGCAAAATCTCTTCATATCCACGACCTGGGCGGGACAGAACGCCCAGGGGACAGCCAGTAATGCTTTAGCTGGGCGTAACCCGACATGGTTTTTTACTACATTAGGGGGCTTAGAACTTTAGTAGTAATTTTCAAATTTTCAAGAAAATTTGCAATATACATATTTTTAGGGACCAGTCCAGTTCTAACGTGACTTTGATTGGCCTGTATGTTAGGTACCCACATAAAGGACTTCATATAAAAAAAACTACACCCCTTAAAGTATTCAAAACAGCATTTAGGAAGTTTATTAACCCATTAGGTGTTTCACAGGAATTAAAGCAAAGTGGAAGTGGAATTTCAAAATTTAACTTTTTTTGCAGATTTTCAATTTTTATACATTATTCACAAGAATACGGTAAATGTGATCAGGGAAATGCAACTTAACATTGATTCCCTAGATTCTGCCATTTTCAGAGATATCTCATATGTGGCCCTAATGCGCTATTTGGCTCAACCACAAGCCCCAGAATAGGAGGAGAACCTACCAGACTCTAGGGTCTCATTTTCATTACTATTTTATTTAGGGGCCATTTCAGGTTTGCGGACACCCTAAGGTGCTAAAACTTAATAAACTCACCTAAAAAGACCCCATATTGGAAACTACACCCCTTAAGGAATGTATCCAGCGGTGTAGTGAGCATATCGACCCCACAGGTGTGTCACAAAAATTTTTAGCGTTGGGCTGTGAAAATTAAAAAACATTTTTTTCCAACAATCTGCAATTTTAGCTGAAAATGTTTAATTTTTACAAGGCATCCTGGTAAAAAAGCACCCAAAATTTTGTTAAACAATTTCTTTCAAGTTCGGCAATACCCTATATGTGGGTGTAAACTGCTGTTTGGGCGCATGGCAGGGCGTATAAGGTAGGGAGTGTTATTTGGCTTTTGGAACGCAGATTTTGGTGGGGCCATGTCGCATTTACAAAGCCCCCAAAGTACCAGAACAGGTGAAACCTTCCAGAAGTCACCACATTTTGGATTCAGCCTCCCTCAAGGATCTCATCTAGGGGTGTATTGTGCATTTTGGGCGCACAGGTGTTCCATAGTTTTTTTTTTTTTGCATTGGGCTATGAAAATGAAAGGGAAAAACGCAGTTCCGCCATTGTTTTTTGGGCTTCAATTCTACAGTGTTCGCCGTGCAGTGTAAATGACGTGATAACTTTACTATGGGGTCGGTACTATTGCAATGATATAGATTTTATATAGTTATTTATGTTTTATAACTTTTACACAATAGAAATAGGTCTATAAAAAATTGTGTTTTTATGTTGTCCTGTTCTGACAGCCATAACTTTTTCAGTTTTCTGTATACGGAGCTGATTATGGGCTTGTTTTTTGTGGGATGAGTTGAAGTTTTTATTAGTAGCATTATGGGGGGCAAATGCCGCTTTGATCACTTTTTATTAAGATTTTTGTGAGGCATTTTGAACAAAATACAGCATTCCTGGTAGTGTTTTTTTATTTTTTACAGCGGTCACCGTGCAGTATAACTGACATACTAGTACTACTCAGCAGGTCGATACGGTTACAGCGATACCCAATTTGTATATTTTTTTATGTTTTACTTCTTTTACACAATAAAAACACTTTTATTCAAAAAGGAAAACACGTTTTTGCATCACCAGCCATAGTCTGAGAGCCATAGCTTTTTTATTTTTCTGTGTACGGAGCTCTGTAAGGGTTTTTTTTGTGGGATGAGTTGAGGTTTTTATTGGTATCATTTTTGGGGGAACAAGACTTAATAATCAGTTTTAAATCCGTTTTTTGGAAGACAGGGTGAAGAAAATACTGCAATCCTAGTACTGTTTTTTTTTTGTTTTTTTAACAGTGCTCACCGTGCAGTATCCATGACCAGTTAACTTTACTATCTGGGTAGATACGATTACGGCGATACCCAATTTATATAGTTTTTTTTTTATTTTGAAGCACTTAAAAAAAAGTGTTTTTATTGTGTTAAATAATATTTATTCATCTCTGTCCTCTGAAAGCCATAACTTTTTTATTTTTCCGTATACAGAGACGTGTAAGGACTTTTTTTGTGTAATGAACTGACGTTTTAATTGGTATAACTTTGGCGTATATATGAGTTTTTGATCGCTTTTTATTCCATTTTATGTGCTGCAGGATGTGCAAAAATCGCAATTCTGTGACTGTTTTTTGTTTTTGTTTTTTACGGCGTTCACCGTACAAGTTAATTAATGTGACAGATTTATAGGGTGGGTCGTTACGCACGCGGCGGTACCAAATATGGGTACTTTATTTATTTTTGATCTTTTTGGAGGCAATTGGCTTTTGTAAAGGGGAAAGGGTCGATGTACGTGTTTTAATTTTATTTTTTGTGTTTGTGTTTTACTTTTTTTACTTTTTTTTTTACTTTTTCACATTTGTTTACTTTTCCCCAGTGGGGATTTATAACAGCAAATCCACACTGGGGAAAGGCAATCATTGCGTTACTGCTGTGTACAGGTAGCCATGGTAACTACTGACACCATGTCCACAATGCATTGCGGGCATGGTGACGTCACCAGACTACCCGGATGCTTTCAGAAAGCATCCGGGGAGTCGGGTAAGAGACCAGTGAGCGGCATCTGCGCTGCTTGCTGCACCGGATTACAGGCAGCAGGAGCTCACTCCTCCTGCCTGCGGCTTTATTATCGCGACCATGACAGGTTGCGATACTAAAGCGTTTTTGGGGCATGAAGCCAGCGGTAATTTACCGCTGGTTCCATGTCTCGATCTTGCACGGCTCGCCCGCAAGCCCGCGCGATCGCCAGGACGTATGCATACGTCCATTTATGGGAAGTCACTTCCCGCTAGGGAGTATGCATACGTCCAATGTCGGGAAGGGGTTAAACTATGATCTTCGTAGTGAGACAACCTTTTTAATTAAAGGTGTTTTTCTCACCACAATGATTAGCTTTAATCCTGTAGGTAAAGGTAAAAAGACTATTACCAAACACTTTGCTGTTCTGATTTTCCTTTTTAATGAGCTAAAGTAGATCTTATTTCCGGCCTTGTCTGACAATGGGGACATAATTTCCTGCTGTGTGTTATCTCAAGTACAGAAAGTTGTTTATGTTATTTATTTTTAGAGCTCTGTATTCTTGTGCCCTACTGTTTAAAGTATTCTGTTAGCAATGTTGATCTTATAACAGGAATAGCAAAAGCTGATATACCAATCACTGCTGTAGAACCACTCACAGTTTAACCAGAAAGAAGAAATCTGAAGCTTGCTGTAAAGAGCAGGCTCTGTGAAAGAGCATAGTGAGGAAAGCCCTTTAAGTCCACTTTGGCAACAGTAATGGAAAGTTTACCTTTAATATCGCTTTAAATTGTTTTGGGCTCTTTGGTTACCATTGTATTATCCACCTCTTCAATCTGTCTTGCGGCCACATTGATGGGTGTTGGCCATAGTCCCATAGACCTTAGACTTCTTAATAATATGTGTAACTATTTATTGTGGTACACACCATGATACCAAAAAGGCAAATAGGCAAAGTGACTGATTACAAGTTTGAATACACTTGTGATACTAATTACAGGACACAGCTGAGTTTAACATGTCCCTATGGTCAAATTATTTTTAATTTATTTATTTATTTATTTTTTTTTTTTCTAGGAGTACTATTATTTTTGTCCAGGCCAGTTTCAACAGGTTTTTATTTTTCAGTTGAGCCACAATCAAAAGCAATATCTGACTTTCATTAGTTGATTTTCTGTAAGTTTAAACATTTTTACTTGTTAGTTTCAAGTTATCTCAGTGACTATTGTGAGTTTTTCTTTCTTTAACAATTGTTAACAGTTGTTAAAGAAACACGAACTCACAATGTGGAGTCTCCGGTATATCTGATGACACGCAGTTTTAGCCTTCCAGCTCTTACAAGCAGGAGGCAGAGAGAAAGGCTGATTCCACTTCTAATATATAGTATATACACTGGAGATTCTGCACACAGCAGATAGTGTCAGGAGAGTTTAATAAATCTGTAGCTGCTATTAAAGGGACTTTCCTACTACTGTGTACGGAGCCATTCACATCTTGTTTTTGACTCCATCTATCCTTTGGGATACCGTGACTAATGCGGCAGTGCTATAGAGAATAATAGAGCAAATGTAGTCTTATTTGAAGTATGTTTGTTCTATTTGCCAAATGTACACACTTTCTGTACCAAACACAAAAGTGTGACGTGGTACAAATAAATATATTTTCTTTTTACAGGAATCCTGATGAATATCATGTACAGATTCAAAAACAGGATTTGAAAAGCTGGTATCACTGTATTCCTAGTGTCTTGGATAAGCTAGAATGATTTCTTCAGTAACGTTTCAGTTACATGCAGGGCAATGAGAAGGGTGAAGCTGGGTGGGGAAGAAGGGAAGGGTCTGAGTGGTGACATATGATGTAATAGGCGATGATATAATACTGTAGTTCACAGGAGGTAAACAGGACAGGACAGGCCACTTTCTGTTCAAACATAAGAACGTGCAGTGGCCTGGTGCTCAGGCTGGGTGTCACAGGAAACAGCTGCCCATAATGAAGGGGTTGAAAATGTATGGAAGAAACTGGATTGAAACAAATTACACTGCTGAATGGTCTAATGGTGTCAAGGGGTTAACCAACATGTGCTGAAAAGAAGCATGGCTAACATCAGGTAACATATCTTCTGAAGCCCTAAGGAACAGCCATTCCCCTTGGTGGAAACAGCAAGCATCTCCGTTCATTATTATAGACTTCATCCTTGATTTATGATTATGCACACATACACAATAAGAATTTAGCATTCTTTATTCACCCAGATTTATATGCTATAATTCTTAGAAGGGAAAGTATGTGAATTTGTATTGTTTATTTGTCTTGTGCACTAGCAAATTAATTTTGCTGATTTATTGACAGTTGAGGGCAACATTACTATGGCTTTGAATTTGTTACATTATAATCATCCCACGGAAACGTGATATATTAGCAAGATTTTGTCAATGTAGAACAATAGGAAGATGCAGAACTGGCTCATATGTCAAGAATTTCTTCATAGCTGCTTTGTATTTACGTAGGACAAGATTATTTGGATCAGAGAGTCAGTTCCTGCTATGTGACCCCAGGAGAAGTATCCTTTAGGGTTGGACTGACCCATTCTTTAGTATTCTCTGAAAAGTCCAGGCTTTTAAGCAATTATGAACCCCAAATAGTCAAGCATAAGACAATAAGACAATCCTATATGGAGCTGACTTTGGATAGACCATCGATATCTGTTTGGTGGTGTTACAACTCCTGAAGCCCGTGTGTTTCCTTTAACTGATGGGAATTTGGATATTTTGTTTTTGTCTTGTTTGTTTCTTCTGGCTCTGGTCGCCGGCGACCGCCGCTGCGACCAAAACTGCGGCTTTACTTTATTTCACTCTCCAATGTGAACTTGGTCCTCTACTTTGGACTCTAATTGAATTCTGGCCAACGTCCGTGGCCAGGTACTTTCCAGCACTCTTTGGGTTAATCAGTTCTCTTGGTGATTGACAGGTTCTGCTCCCCATCACTTCTGCTCTTCTTCCTCGCCTTCCCTATTTATAGTCACTTCTTCCTTCCTACTTTGCCTGCTATAGGTTTTTCTCTACTGTAGTTCGCCTGCACTCTGTGCCTGTTGTTCTGTGCTTTGCTGACCTTTTGCTTGGACTCCGGTTTTGTGCAAATTATGTCCAAAATGAATTGTTTTAGAATTGTTTCTTGCTAGTTCCAGGGCATTCCCAGCCCAAGGTTAGAATCTCTCAAGTGGTAGATTTAAAAGTTTGGAAAATTAAGCTAAAAATTTTGGTAAAAATACTTTTTCTAATTGCTACCTCATTTTAGGTTTTTAAAAGGGCGGGAATTTCAATAATTCTCTGTGTTTCACCACTTAGGCTGTGTCTAACAGCAAAAAAAAATATCTTTCGTTTTTTTTGGCGGGTATTTTTTTAAAAAAGCCAAAAAATCTGTTTGGTCCCCCTGTGCTGCATAGACACAATGAAAAACCCATGGGTTTCCCTAACAAAATTTGTTTTTTACCAACAAGTTAAAATCCGCCAGATGAAAACATTTTTCAAAACCCCTGGGACCCCCCAAGGTTTTGTTTTTGGGTTCCCATACTTTCAATTGTATGGCTGGATGGAAAATCAAAAAAACCGACCACATTTTTTTACACAAACGCCCCAAAAAAAAGCGGTCCACTTTTCTAAAGGGAATTTGTCAAAAATTGGGGTGCACATAACCTAAGAAACTATTGGGGTTTTTTACCAAAAGGACAAAAGGGGCGTTTTTTTTTTAAAAGGGTAGCCCCTTTGAAGCAAAATAAAGGCTTTCATCATGAGGTAGGAAACAAGGGGCGATGACTAAGACGGGGCCCTAAAAGGGAAAAAGGGTTTTAAAAAAAAGGGCACAGTAAAAGGATTTGGGGTTTGAAAATTTTTCCCAGGAAAAGGAAAGAAAATTTGGGGGGGAAAAAAGGGGGAAAATTTCGGGTTTGCTTGCTACAGAGAAGGGAAAACTCCCCATAAAACAAAGGCAAACCCAAAAATTTTTAAACCAAAAAAAAAACATCACAGGCAAAAAAAATTTGAAAACAGCCCATTTAAAGGGGAGGGGCAAATGAAATATAAGTGAAAAAAAAAAACATTTTGGGAAAAAAAAAACCCAAAAAAAATTTAGTTTTCCCCCCCAAAAAAAAAAAAACCCCTTTTGTTTTTTTTTTTCTGCTGTTAAAAGCCCCATGCCCCAAAACTTCCACCACAGGGCCCAAACGACTCCCCCCATCATCCACAATAGTTAACATCTATGGTGTTCTTCACATTTGGCATAGTCGGCGGGAATTTGGGGGGAGTGGAGAAAAAACCCAAGAAAAATTAACACCATTTTTTTTGGGAAGGACCTCACCCCCCCCACAGGGGGTGCCATTTAAGTTTTTAAAAGTTTGGGAACAAGAGCAAAGCAGGGCCCACTGGGGGAAGAATTCATTTCCCCCACTGAAATCCCCCACTGACATTTTTCCCCCCCCCCCCAACCCCATCTAATCTATCAGAACCCAGTTTCCCTTTCCCCCACCACAGGACAAGCTAAATTTTACATTTTAAAATTCAGCAAAGCCTCTTCCCCAATGCCTCTTAAAAATTCCCCCACAGAAAGGGGGTTTCCAACCCCATGAAAGGATCCTCTTTTAAAACCCCTAATTACACTAACAAATGCGGGCCCAATTAGCAAGTTTCAAAAAAAATTGCTAAAAACCCAGCCCACCCCGGGTCGTCTCCCGAAAATTTCAAATCGTTTTATGGGCGACCACTCATAACGGGCCCAAAATGGCGAGTTCAAAACTCAAAAAAAGGGAAAACCCCTCCCCACGCAAAATTCCCTTTTCCCCGGGTTCCCAGGACGATGGGGACTGAGAAAATCCAAAACCGGGGCCTAAAAGGGCCCAATAAGATAGCATGTCCCATTCCAGGCGCCCGGGAAAGGGTCCCAGCGGTTCTGATTTTCCCAAACCGACTCGGTTCTGGCCAATGCCCTGCCAATTTTAATAGTCCTTTTTTGGGGTTTTTGTACAAAATACGCATGACCGGGTGGGAGGAGTTCAAAAAACCCGTCCCGGGGTGTGTGGGGGGCTCCCAAAGGGGGCGGGGCCCCCCCCTCACAATAAAGGGCCGGAGCCAGGGGTGGGCCCTTTCCCTTTTTTTATCCAGGGGGGGGGCCCACCTGAAACAGTTCCCAGGCATCCGCACCACACCAGGCCAAAAAATCCCCCCCCCATCCCGCTTTTCCCCCAAGCAACAAGGTAACTTGCCCTTTTTTTTAACTCCTTTTTTTGTCTGAAACCCAAATAATTTGTATTTGCACCTCCCCTTTTACCGGGTTTTTTAATTACCCCAAACTTGTACATTTTCCCCTGCCCTTAGTGTGCCCTTCGGGCCCTTTTTAAATTTTATAAACTTTAATCTGAGTTAGTTGCCCTTGATAAAAGGGCCTCACACCCCCAAATTTCTCGGTCTATAGTATAAAAGCCCCCAAAGGGGTTTGGGTTTCCTGACCCTGCTAAAAGGGGAAAGGGGAACCGGGCCCCTTATAACTAAAGGGGGGGCGACTGGTGACGGGAATTTGTTTTTTTCCCTGGGGAAAAGGTGGGCAAGGGTTAAAAAGTGGAACAGATCTGGCTGCCCTTTTGACCCCCCCCTAGGGGGAACGCAACCCTGAATACCCCCCCCAAAGTCGGGCCTTCGCCCCCCAAGGGGGCCCGGGGAACAAAAGCTTTTTTTCGCCCACATTTTGGGTGGCAGAGCGGGGGATCAAGACAAAAGTGGGGGGTGTGAGTGCGGGTTCCGTACTCCCCAAACACTGGGCCCTCCCCCCCAGCAGGGGGGGTTTTTGCTGCGGGGGCCCTTAAAAGTTTTAACCAGCCTAAAACCAAACCCAAAGTGCGAAACTTTTTTTTTGGGGTTTTGAAATTTCGGGTTTGCAGTTTTTTTTTGTCAATGCCCAAAGGGGTTTGCAAGGATGGCGGCGTAGCAAGGGAAAAGGGTTTGAAGGCCCAGGGGAAAAGGGCCCTTTGAATTTTACCCAAAGGAGGAGTTTCCCCCCGGGCCCAAACTGGGGCCCTAAAAAGGGCCCGAGGGGGAGTCCAGCTCGGGCCCCCTCAAAGCCACCCCGCGGGTGGTCAGGGCGCGGGGCACCAAAAAGGGCTATTCCCTGCAACCCCCTTGGCAAGATGACCCGGAGACCTTAAACACCAAACAAGGCTCTAAAAAGGCAGCTGCAGAACGTTGGGACGGAGGGAAAGGATCGTCCGTAAACCCGGACCCCCAAATTAAACAGGTGAAAACAGCGGGAAAAAAGGCCAAGCCCCCAAACCCCGGGCCAGTCAAACCTCCGAGACCCGGGTCCCAAAGTGGGGGCAGGATTTTTCCCAGGGCGGGAAAAAAAGGTTTGGAGACCGGGACCCCTTCCGTTTGGCATTTGAAAAGTTTTGGGCCGCCAGATCTGTGCCTGAGGCCCAGGGGGCCCCCGGTTTTTCGTTTCCACTTCTCGGGGTTTAAAGCTCTGGAATTTTTCGGGGACCTCCCCAGCGAGTCCACCCTAAACCAAAACCCGGGGGAAATAAAACCAGGACTGATCCGACAGTACAATCCCCACTCCTGAATTTTAACAGGAAGAAGCCCCGGGAGTTTGAAAGGGGGGCCAACAGACAGCTGGGCCGACCACAAGCGGGCCCTCCAGAGAAGCATTCGACCATTTGACCTGGGGGCCTAAAAATCACCACCGCCACACTGAAGGACCCTCACCCGCCACGGAGCTTTTTTTTGTGGAACTGCCCAGAGGCCCCTCCAAAGCATCTTCCCCGTGCCCGGAACCCAAAGGGGGGCCACCGCCACACCCAAAACCTCTGGGGATGAGTTTCCCCAACAATCGGGCACTGGAGGCCGGGAAAAAGCACACCAGCTGAGAGTGGGTAAAGGGCCTGCGGGGCCCCACTTGCCCCTCCCCCAAAGGGGCCCGGGGGGCCCCCTCAGCCCTGTTTCCCCCATCTGTGGGGGAACCCCGACCCCTGCCCTTTTTTTTGAAAACACCCGGGACTTTTTCAAGGCCGCATTTTCCCCCAGGCCAAAAGGGCCCGTCCCGCCCCCCTTTTCCCAAAGGGCCCCCCCAATGTTTTTGGTGGGGGGGGTGGGGGGGGGGAAAGGCCCCTTGAAAAATACCACCCAGTCCCCGGGTGGCCTTCTTTTTGCCATGGGCCCCTTTTGGGAAACCCCGGGCGGGAGTTTACGTGGTGGGGCCTGAGCTGTGCCCCCAAAAGGGAAAAGATCCCGGAAAGATTTGGCGGGTCCCCGGGAATTGGAGGCGTTTTTCCCAGCGCTGCCATTTTGCCGGGGTTGAAAATTTGGATGGGTGCCGGGCGGGGAAGGGCGGGGGGTTGGGAGTGTCGCCGAACTTTCCCCCGTCTAAAATTTTTGTTAGGGACAGACTTGGGGGGGCCCTGGTACCCCTTTTTTTTTTTTTTTTTTGGGGGGCCCCTGAAGCCCCAAGGTTTTGTCCCCCCCAAAGGGGATATGTTTTTCCAACCTGTTAAGGGTTGCAAACAATGTTATTAATTCCCATACTAAATGGGTTTGGGGGTGGGTAAACAGGGTGTGTCCCTCTCCATCCTGTGGAGAGGGATAAGGTCAGCAGGGGGGCAATAGGCAGCAGGGTGTGTCCAGCAAGCCTGCGGGGGTTTTTGGGTTTGCCCTCGGGTTGTGGAAATCAGGGGGGAACAAACGGGGGGCAGACCGCTGGGTGGGGCCAAAGGGGAGGCAGGGGCTTCCCCGGAAAGGCCCCCAGGGGAGGCTCCCCACAGCCAGGGAGACAGGGGCAGAAAAGCTGGGGGGGGGGAACCCTGCAGGTGAGGAGGGCTCCCCCCAGGGAAAAGGTTTACAAGGCAGGTCCCCTCCCCACCCCAAAAGGGGTGTCCCGGGGGGGCCAGGTTTTGACCAAGCAGACTGGCGACTTATTTAACGCCGGGGAGAAGGGGGCCCCACCCGGTTTTTCAAACGGTCGTTGGGCCCCTGTCAAAGCGCAGTGGAGGACCCGGGGGCCAGGAGGCCCCTAGGGGCCCCCACGGTAATCCTCCCATCGGACCAGGTTTAAAGGGCCCGGGGAAAGGGGAGGGCCAGGAATTGGGCCCCCGGAAAACCCACAGAAGAGTGGCATTCCCCATCCATTTTGGCCACGTCTAGTCGAGAGTTTCCGGCGCCCTTAGGGCTGAAAGACCCGCCTGAAAGCCCTCAAAGGGGCAGGGGGGCCACCAAACCCTTTGGGCTCAGGGGACCCCCGCGGGTGGTCCCGGGAAACCAAGGGCGGGGGGTACCCCCGTGACGGGCCCCACCGGGTTTTTACCGGAGGCTTGGGGGCCCCGGGGCCGCCGGGGTTTTTTTTACCCTATCCGTTCCCGGGCGGAGTTGTTTTGGGGTTTTGCGCATGAGATTTCCCCCATGGCCGGACCCCCTAGGGAAACGCCAAAAACCAAGGAAAGGCTGGCCCCCGCATTTCCCACGGCCAAAAAATGGGGACTGATGGGCCTTTCCTACCCGCCGTTTTTGTGTGACACCTGTCCCCCGAGGTGGGGGTTGGCGGGGCCCAGGCCCAAAACCCCCACTGGTACCTTCCCCCAAACATAACGAGCCCCTTTCAGGAGGGGGGCGTGGATTTTTAAATTTTACCTCTGTCCATTCCCACATCTCCGGGGGAAAAAAGCTTTATACTGACGGTAGTTTAAATAAAACCCAAATCGGTACCCGGAAGGGGGTAGCCTTTTCGCCAATTTAGGCCAAAAAGGTGGCCCACCCGCCCCTTTTTTGGAAATTTTTTCCCCCAGTGGGCTTTTTCCCCCCGGAAATTCTCACGGCCCGGGGGGAAACCCCGTTTGTCCCCCAGCTAATGGAGGTCCTTGTGTAACTGATAAAAAGGTGCAAAAATCTGGTGGGCCCGCCCTACCAAACCCCCAAAACTAATGGCCCGTGTGAACGGTTTTAATGGCACCCGAAGCAGATTTCTTAAGATTTTTTTGGGCCCACACCCCCGGGCCAACGGGGGGCGGGACCTCCCACACCGCTATTCGCATACCGGGGAAATTCCCCAAACCCCTCAAAGGGTTTTTCCCCCCTTCGAGCTCCTGTATGGGCCGGGCTTTTCGGGGGCCCCTGGCTCTGGGAAGGAGGCCTGGGAAGGAAAAATTTGCAACCCCGGGGGGTGGTCGGTTCCAAAAATTTAAAAAAAAGTTGTTTTCGCTTTTTTCCCTGACAAAATGGGAGGCCCTTTTACAAAAGCTTCACGGGAATATGGGAAAAGGGGCCCCGCCGACCAGAAAACGTGGGGTTTAAAAAACCAAAAGCTTTTGAGAGGACCTACCCTTGGGGCAGAAAGTGTGGGTCCCCCGGTCCCTGTACCACAGGACAAGCTTTAGGGACCGGAAGGCCCATATTCGTGCACCAGGGAACCAAAGCAGTCCCCGTAAACCCGGGCACCCTGGACCCCCGACCGGGGGAAAGGGGGAAGGGCCCTTTCCCCGTGAACCCTGGGTGAAGGCGCATCATGAGCGGGAGGTTAAAGTGCCCTTCCCGGGGTGCAACCTGCCCGAGGAAAGTGAGACCCGGGGAACCTCCTTGGAAAATGGGTTGCCCCCCCGGGCCCGGGCAAAGGGTTGGGGCCCTAAGGATTTGGAGATTTTGGGCAGCTCCTGGGGGACCAACCCGGGCCCAGCCCGTTGGCAACCCTCTACCCCTTTTTGGCCAAAGGGTTTACAACGGCCTGGAAAGGGCGGGGTCAGCCGTCCCTCCCCGTGGACCCCCGGGGAAACACCCCCCCAAACCGGTTTCAGCATATCGGATCTCCCCCCGAAGTTGGGAAAACACACAAGCCTGAGGGGATTGACAAAAAAGCTGAACGGGGGGCATCCAGGCGTCCAACATCCTGGGCCCTCGCCTGTATTTCCCCGTTTCCCCAAAAGGGGAAAAAAGGGTTTGGGCCACCCGGTTTTTCCTTTCGGTTTGGGCTACAGGGGGCTCAACGCGGGCCCGGGGCAAAGATGGCGTACCCAATGCCACGCATCGATGACCTTCTTGAAACATTTTTCCCCGGGGCCAAAAACCTTAAACCCTCATGGGTCAAAACCGGGGGAAATTTGGGGATTCCCCTGACCCGTTAGGCCAAAAGGGAAAGCTCTGCCTTTAAACACCCCATTTTTGGAAATGAACGAGTCCACTGTCCCTGCTTGGGTTTGGTTTTGAAGAATGCCCCTGCCACTTTTCAGCGGGTGGGCAAACCTTCTTAAGGACTTGAAGGGACCGGCTGCGTACCTGGAAAGACAAAAGCCCCTTTTCATCCCCCCCCTGCCAGGGCCACCTCCACACCGACACAGGGCTTGGACGTACCCCCCAGGCAGGCTTGAAACCCTCAAGGGCCCGGAAAAAAGGGCCCCTGGGCATGAGTTAGGTCCCCCTACCTGGGGCAACCCGGGGATGGGGGGGCTTTAAAAACCAGACCCCCAAAAAATGGATGCCCTGCAACCTTGGGCCCCCCCCCAGGGGCCCAAAAAGCAGGGGGGCCTTCTTGGGCAAACCCCCTGGGTTTCTATAGGAGGGTTTTTTCCCCCAAAATATAGCCTGGCAAAAACCCCTGACAGACCTCACCAGGAAGAGGTTGCCCTCCGCAGTCCGATTGGAAAAAGCACTGCGAAGCCCGGGCCTTCCAAGCCCCAAAGGGGCCTTGTTTCCCGCTCCCCAGTACACAAAAACCGCCGAACCCCTTTACCCGCAGTTTTAAAAACAAACCGACGCCATGAAATTTGGCCTCGGGGCGTGCTCAGCCAGGTGGAACACAACGGGACAGGAACATCCCGTTAATGTAAACCCAGCCGGAAGCTTCCCGCCGAGGGAAGTGGCCTATTCCACCATGGAAAAAAAGTTCCTGGCGATAAATGTTTGGGGCCCGGGAGCGGCTTAGCCCTACAAAAACGAGCGGCATTTCATTTTTTGGAGAAAGGACCCAAACCCCCTGAGCTGGTTAACCAACCAAAAGGTCTCCGGAAAACCCAAAGGGGGGTTTTCCAAAGCTGGAGCCTGGCGTTCCAACATTACAACTTTGTCATTTCGCCATCGGGAAAGGGCCCCAGGGCCCAAATGCAAAGCCGGGTGGGTTTTCCCCGACAAGGGGAGGGATCAGGGGGGCCGTGGGGAGCAACCCGGGGGGGTGTGCCCCCCCAGCGCCCCCAAAAGGGGGGAAAGGTTTTTGAGGAAAATTCACTTCACTGGGATCCCCACGAACCCGTTTCCTTCCCCCTTTTTCCCCCCCCCCCATCCCAATCTAGTCCGGAAAACAGCTTTCCCCCCCCACCGGACAAGGGTTTAATTTACATGTTTTTTTTTAGCAAAAGCTTTTCTTCCCCCCAAAGCCTCTTAGGAAAATCCCCCCACAGCATGGGGCAACCCCCTGAAAAAGGGTCCTCCCTGTAACCTAATTACCAAATGAACAAATTCTGGTCCAAGGTAGCAACCCTTTAAAGACTTTGCTCAAAATTTACCAGTCGGGTCGTCCCCGGGTATTTTCATATCGATTTTTTACGAAACCCCTCATAACTGGTCCATGGCGATTCCCTATCTTTAAAATAGGGGAACCCCCCCCCACCGGCCACATTCCCATTTTTCCCGGTTCCCAAGGGGCGCAAGGGGGGCCCGAGATAATTTCCCGAACCGGGCCTACGGGCCCCTAAGATAGGCCCTGTCTCATACCAAACGTCAGGAAATCCAGCTTGGGTTTTGAAGGTAAACCCCCCGGGTCGGTTCTTTCCCAAAGCCCTCCGATTTATAGTCCCTTTTTGGGGTTTTTATCAAAAACTGCATGACCTGAGGGGAAGGGTTCATAGACCCCTTCCCCCGGGGGTTTTAGGGGGGCTTTTTAAATGGGGGTGCCCCCTCCAAAATATAAGGCCCGGGGCCAAGGGGGGGCTTTCCTGTTGAAACCAGGACTGGGGGCCCCCTAAGAACAGTTCCAGGCACCGCACCGCAGCAGCCAGGCCAAATATCCCCCCAAGCCCGGGGCCCCAAGCAAAAAAGGGAACTTGACTTATTTTAACTGCCTTTTGTCGAAAACCATAATTGTATTTGCACCCCTCTCTACCTTTAATTTATTATCCACTTTGTACATATTACCTGTCTATTTCCCCCTTTAAAGGCCCAATTAAAAACTATAAACTTTTAAACTGAGTTTTGTCTGTCTTGAAACAACGGCCCCCCAAAACGCCTAATTTCGGGCCCATATATATACTCCCAAGGGTTTTGGGTTTCCGAAACCCCGCATAAAATTTGGTAAAAAGGGCCCGGGCCCCTTTTAACTAAAAAAGCGACCTGGGGGGCAGCATTTTTTGTTTCCCCCGTGCCAGTTGGGGGAAGGGTTAAAAGTGGGGAAAAGTATCCTTTGGGAACCTTGACTCCCCCTAAAAAAGGAAAGGCGGGGGAACGTCCCAGATACAAACCCCAAAATCCCCGGGGCCCTTTGTCCCTCAAAGCCCGGGGCCCGGGGGACTAAAAACTTTTTTTCCCTCAACAAACCCCCCATGCAAAAAACAGTTTTAAAGGGGCTTTTTTTTTGAGGAGTTTTGAGTAAGAGGGGCAAGTGACCCAATTTAGAGGCCAGAGGCGATAAGAAAGGGCCCTCAGAGGTGGCGGGTTTAAAAATTTTGAACCAATTGGAGCTCTGCAAAAAGTGGCAGTAAGCTTGTACTTTTTGGGCAAATGTAGTTTTCCCAAGGTGGAATGTGTTGTTTATATGTTATGTTTTATTTGGGGTCAAGGACTCTGAAAGTGATAAAAGCTGAAACTTACCCTAAGTTAAATTTTCTTTTAAAAGTCATAATTGGGGTGAGTTATTAAACCCCGATAAACCCTGTTTTTTAATTGTGCAAAATATTTTTTTTTCTTTGAAGTGTGAAGCCAGGGAAGGTTTCAAAAAAGTTAAAAAAAGGGAAAATAGATGTTTAAAAGGGTAAACAAAATAATTTTATATAAAATTAATATATATATAAAAATATATAATATAATACATTAAAAGTGGGAAAAAACTGAATAAGATTTGGGGAATGTATAAGTCCCAAAAGTTGTCCAAAGAGTTTAAAAAAGGTTAAAAAGCCCCAGCAGTCAGAAGAGAGAGAGGTTTTGGAAACGTTTTGGGAGACAGGGCAAACAAAAAAAGGGGAGTTTACAGGGGGGACGGAGTTAAATTTCACAGTTACAAAAGAGATTCCCGTGAGCTCCCGGGGGGGAGTTATGGTTAAGTTTTTGATTTGGTTCAAGAGGGGTTCCCGTTATAAGCATATTTGCTGCCCAACCCCCACAAAAAAACCTAAGTAGAGCAGGCACCAGAAAAAGAGAAGATAAAAGACCCAGAAGAGTGGGGCACTGAGGAGAGACCCCCGAACCCAAATTTAGAAAAATATGTGGGCCCGTTTTTGGGGGACTGCTGGAAGAGGAAGGGACCCCAAAAGTTGACAGAGTGTGTCCTGTGTCACCAGGCGACAGCACTTTGCACAGCTGGCTGGGGCGGGTCAAACGCTAAAATTTTAACTAACGGGGGCAGAAAAAAAGAAGGAATTTTGAGGATTTTCAAGAAATACAAAGAGGAGGGGGCAGAGTTAGGTTTAAAAAGAAATGTGCCTTACCTAAACACTATGTAACATCCACAAGAAGAGCACCATGAGTAAAGTCTGATGTATTCCTGGAAAAACTGTGTTATTTACTGTTATTAAGAGCTGGTGCATAACACTTCAGCCACACGCCTACTATTCCGACCATCATACGCAATAGTTACCATCAAGATAGGAAAGCCATTTGAGAATTTTAAGTTCTTATAACACATGAGGAACCAAGGAAAGTAACAAACCTTCTGCTAGCGCTTGTCTTACCATCTGCCCCGATTTTCTGGTATGGCTCTATGGTGTGTGTATATATATATATATATATATATATATATATATATATATATATACACCATTGTCTAGCTAGTATTCCTTTAGCTCCTTTAGTAGTCCTTTAGTTATTCCTATAACAGTTTATTATCCAATTCCACAACTAACCTTGTTCTGTATAGCTGGAGGAGGTGGATGGCATTGCTTCTGGTTATTAGGATGCACTTCATGTAATGTTTTTGCATTAATATTGTGCCAATTCTTGTGCACAATATGTTTTAATAGACACATAACTGCATGGTAGATTTTTTTTTCCAAATACAAATGTGCAAACTTTCTGTGTTCCTCATTTGCAAAATATTTCTAGACTTTCATAACCTTTTTCAATATATGCGAAAAATGACTTGTACCAATCATGAAACAGTAACACAAAAGCGCTCTGAGCAATTGCAGAGTGATAGTTTCTCAACAAAGGTTTTTTTTTATTTTTCATTACAAAAATATCAACGTACAAAATGATAGAGGCTGTATTCTAACACTCAGTCTGCATCCCTTAAGGAACTCGACTGAAAATTCAATTGCAGTCCCAGAAAATGATGAAGCATATTTTAAACTTGCAGACTATTCTAAGTATGATTGGCCATTGGGATAGGATGTTTACGGGCCAAAAGTTTGTGTTTGCTGGACTTTTATATAAAGCTTTATTTCTGGGGGAAAACTTTTTAGAGAAAACAAAAATCAATTTTGGGACCTTTTAAGAGCCACTTACTTAGAATAACAAAAATAAAAAATTTTTAAAATTACAGGTTCCTTTTATTTACTTCCAAATGTTGTCCTTATTCCCTGTACCTTTTTTGTCGGGGTGAAAAATCAGTTTGGTTTAAAATAACCAATTACCAAGGTTTTATGGTAGATTAGTAGTCCATCCACATTGGGGCAGATTTATCAATACTGTCTAACTCAGTGTTTCTCAACTCCAGTCCTCAAAAACCCACCAAAGGGCCCAAGTTTTCAGTTTTCCCTCAGTTTTGCAAGGTGAATAATTTTGTCAGGCTTTCGTGGGAGTTTCCTGAAAACCCAGCCCTGTTGGTGGGTCTTGGGCTGGAGTTGGAAAAAACACTGGTCTAACCTTAGGCATGTTTAAAACTTAGACTAGCTGTCTTACAATGCTTCATATTTATCATAGTGTTACTAAGTGTGGTGCATCTTAAAACTTACTAGTTAACTTTTTACACCTTTTTTAAGTTGGTCACTTTTATCCATTGCTGTGTCAATATTTTGGCCACGCCCCTAGAAACGGTCTAAAACACCTAATAATTATGGTGTGAAGCATATACTTCATTATTCTTGGTGCAAATTGAGCCAGAATTCTGGCACAACCGCCTTGATAAATGTGCCCCATTGATTTTATAACAAAAGGGGGTGTATTAGATGTAAAATTCCCATTGTACTTTTAAAACTCTTCATATGCTCAGCTTATTTTGCTCTATAAATTATGAATGCCAGTATCTGAGGGCAAATAATGACCAATTACAGACCATAAATATACAATACACAACTAAAAAACCAAAAAAAAACAAATCGGAAAATAAAAAAATTACCTTATTAATGACATTTAAAAAAATACAGAACACACAGAAAAAGTGTTACTCATCTTCTACATAACAGTACATCTGTGTATATTGAATGCAGTCAAGTATATAGCCTAATTAGCATCATTCAATATAGCTAACATTTAGCATATAAATATAATATCTATTTACTCAATCAATTCCTGACTCAATTAAACAATCATTTTAAAACCCCGACTGCGGAAAAATTGGTTTTTGCTTTTTTTAATGTTTTTTTTAAATATAAGTAAATAAAGATTGTATATATTTTTTATTTCTGATTATGTTGTGTTTTGTTTGTAGTTGTGTATTGTATATATATGGTATGCAATTGGTAATTATTTGCCTTCAGATATTGACATTCAAAATTTATAGAGCAAAATAAGCTGAGCATATATGTTGTTTTTTTGTTTGTCTATAAAATGTTTCAAAAAGATAGAATTGCATTATTAACATGACAGTGTCAGAGCCTTAGTAAAGTTAATAAAAAACCTAGGTTAAGGGGTTTTTTTTTCAATTTTTGCAATTTTTTGTTTTTTAGGCCCAAACACTGCTTATACAAACCGCCTAAACAAAGGGAGAATGGGGGACTTGCCCAGTTCCTCCCATTTATATCTGTGGAGTTCCCCTTTAAAAATTTTAAAGGTATGTAGAAATGAATGGGGAGAACTGTGCAGGCGAGGCCATCTACCCGTTCTCTGAGGGCAGTTTGTAGGGAGCTACAAGCTGTTATCAGAAATAAAATTGTGAGATGGAAAAAATCCCTTAAGAATTAGTTTAGTCTTCTTAAAGGGACACTACAAAGCTTTTTTTTTCAAAATTTTTAAAAAACAAAATGTGACCCATTTTATGAATTTTTTTTAAAGTTCCCCTATACACTACTTCCTGGTTTGTGTCTTTGTCTTTTGTGAGCTCTGATTACACAGCAGTGAGGATTGCTTGACGATTCTCTTTCAGGACCACTATGGACCTGAAAGGTATAAGTCTTATCTACAATACCCCCCAAGGTAAGAAAGCGGAAATCCATTCCAAAATGCTGAAAAAAAGTTAACCCATTTGTTTAAGTATTGCTCTTAATCATTACCCTGTTGTTTTTCAATTTTTATTGTCTGTCCCGACAAAAAAAAGAATGACATTTTGAATTTTATCGCCCAGATGTCTTTTAGGGCAAATTAGACTAAATTTTCGCCAGAAATGTATGAACCTGTTCATGCGGGTACAGTTAGGCACTTTCTACTCCAAAATCAACTCAGGGGAAACCACTTTTTTTAAATTTTTTGTGGGGGGTTCCAGCAGTAATGTGCCTGTTTTGCCATCCTTTCCTCAAAAATGTTAGAGCTATGGTTTGGGGTTGGCACACCCCCAGCGGCCCCCCCATATTTTGTCATTACAAAAGGGGCCCCATAATATGCTTATTTTGGAATGCACCGCTCATACATCGAGGCACCCAAATTCGTGCCAGTTTTTTGGGGCTGGGAAAAAAACACACCGAATACTGGGACAGCCCCGTAAACATGTGCCCTTAAATTATTACTATTTGTAATGACACTACTTACACTGAAATTTCAAACAACTACGTAAACTGAGATAGATGCTTTGTCACTTAGGGTTTCTCTTTTCTCTCAAGCTGAGAAGAAAGATTTTTTTTTTATCGTTTTTTTAAATGCATAGGACTGCCAAAATGAAAATACAAAATATTGTAAAAAATTGTAAGAAAAATGTTTCCAGGAATATTGATTTTAACAAAAAATACCCTTTTCTAATGGAGAATAAATATTTAATCTGCCAGCAGCATTTTATAGAACAGGAGGGGCTGAGCAGATTGATATCTAGTTTTGCCCAGTAGGTTTTGTATAACTTGTTTTTCATTGTCCGTTCATAGGGGTTTGGAGTTCAGTAGGCAGTGACTGATTAAGACTGTCCACTAGACTCTGTAGCTCTGAATAAGTGAAAATGTAAATGAATAAAATACAAGTTATGCTAAATCTTTTTCCAACAAATCCATACATGAATCTGCTAAACTCCTCCTGTTCTGTAAAATTACCCTGGCAAATTATACTGTTTATTCAACATGGTAAGTTCCCATGATTAGAAAACGGGTCTTTACCAGGCTTTTCTATAAGCAGAGGGGCTGAGCTGTAATACCCGACATAACCCATGGAAAGGGTGGCACTGTTTCTGTAAGAAAAGTTGGCCTTTTTCTAGACCTATACAAAAAAATGAAGAACACTTAAAAAATAAGAGTGGTTTATTAAACCCATCAGCTGTGTTGGGTCAATAACCACTCTTATTTTTGAAAGTCTGTCTTCTATTTTTTTAAGCAGTTTTGGACCGTGATCCTGGTCTTGAGGGCGTGCACTCTTCTTCATATTTTTATATTTTGCTGGTGAAGAGCTTTTGCATTTTTCTAGACCCGAGCAATCAAGTCCAACTGAGTGAACTTGATAATTGAAAAAAATACATTACTATGTTAGTAAAAGTATGTTGTTAAGCCCTCCAAAAAATAAAAACCTCTGGACTGACATACATTCTGGTAGTTTGTTGGCGCCTTCGCTTCAGAACGGTGACATCAGGCAGAGGCTGCAGTGGTGACGTTCTGTTATACTGTAGGCCCTGGGAGAGGAGCGACAGGCACATTGCTAAAGCAAACGTCCATCTAGAGCTGAGTATCTTTTTTTTTCTCTTGGGAGCTCAGTAACATATTTTCACTGAAAAAGAGGAAGTGGACAACCCCTTTAACAAATCCCATCTAGTTGCATGATACAGAATACAAGTGATTTACTGTGAGTGCCCTAGTATTAGACAGAGACATATACGGAGCAGAGCTCTGATTGCTGCACACTGGTATTGCTCCTATTAGTCTGTTGTTTTCCAGCTAGAATTACATTTAAGATGCACAAGTGTTAGGAGGACATTCCAGGCTCAGTGTAATTAATGTTATTAGCGCTGCAGATAGAAAACAGAACATGAATGATTATTTTAATCAGAAAGAAATGCTCTGATATATTTCATTGCTTTCCAGATACATTGTGTTTATTACAAGGAGCAGAGGAGAGTATTTATCTGTTACTACATCTCATCTCATTCAGAACAAAAGCGTATTTTTTCACACTTTATACTTGTTCAAATCACAAGTCTCCAAAATTTCCATCCACTGCCCTTATTAAAATGCCAACAGAACATCAAAAACAAAGAAAGATGGTACATAAGTGGGCAGGTATTTACAGGGAATGAACAGTCTGAAAATGAATAATTGTTTGTAACCAGATTTAAGAAAAACAAAATGGGGATTTTTTTTTCTTTAAGTAACAAATCCTGAGTTTTAAATGTTTTACAACAGCCATTAAAAACGAATTGAAAATTCTGCATAGACAGTTTTTAGCAGTCATCTTATCATTACAGTCAGCATTACAATGAGGTTACACTAATATATGGATAACACAGAGTCCACTGACAACACCACTGACAACAAGTGATGGGGACGGCTCACTTTCTACCTTTCCCCCATCAAAGGAACAAGACACTGAGCATATCCACAACACTCCCCTTTAGAATTTAGTATATTTGTTTTACCACTCTTTTTAACATTTTTTTTTACTAAGATCCTTATAAAGGACTGCATGCCTCACTGGAGCCGTCTCCGCACTGTGGTGTCCAGTGAAATACAGTGCAGGACAGGATGGCCTAGCAGATGACAAGCAGGAGTAAGCAGAGTGAAGGAGTTGACACATTTAGAATTTCTTTGCTCCCTTCCTCCATCCTAGAGCTGATGCATTCCTTGATTGAATAAAGTGCAGGGGAATAAATGCCACTTACTGAGTGGGAGGAAGGGAGGCAAAGCTGAACTCTGTGTGTGACCAGGGCCGGGACAAGGTATTTTGGTGCCCTAGGCAAATACAGCCAATGGTGCCCACCCTCGCTCCCAAAAAAATTGCCCACCCCCCTAATTCCTCTCGCCCCCCCCCCTGCACCAGTTACTCTGTCCCCTGCACCACTCTGTCCTCTGCACCAGTTACTCTCCCCCCCCCCCCCCCCCCTGCACCAGTTCCTCTCTCCCACTTAGTAACTTCTTACCACTCATACCTGTGCCCAGGGGTGTTGCTAGGGTCCTAAAACATCCGGGCCACAGGCCCTCTTTGTTACTTTTTGCTCAATAGGGCTGGGTTCACACGGAACTGCAGCATGTATTACATAGAAAAACCTTCTGTTCCTGTCACTAATTTTCTGCATATCCCACATAGCTCCCGTCCATCTCCTCAGCAGTCGCTGTACAATGAAAATCAGCCCTGTCAAATCTGCTTTTTCAAAATTGCTCCCCTCCGTATGACAGTGTAGTACCCCTAAATAACAGTCACTAAATAATCCACCTATACATGGAGCAAATCTACCGGACGAAGGATTGTTACTAAAAACACTCCTACAAAACTAAGACCCAAAACTATTACTACTTAAAGAGTACCTATCACCTCCACACAAACACACAAAATATAATAGTAGATGAAATTATAAGACTTTTTTTCAATACATGTCATTAGCAATGCAATGGGCTCATGTCATTATTAGAGGGAAACAAATCTTAGTTTCACTTTCTTAGCAGAGCACTTGATGTAGCAGGGATTCTCGTTCTGTTGAGCTATAAAACCTGAGCAGGGGGAGATGAGGACAAAGCTGCTACATCCCGTACAACAGGCACAGCACACTGAGGACATAGTGTGACAGGGTTTATAGGCATTTACATTATACTGCTGCTAGTGTTATATCCATCACAGACATAGTAAGCCAAGAGAAAAATCAGTGTGCAGATGATGTAGACTTCCTGGCTCCCCCCCTGCACAATGGACTCATCCAGCTCAGGACCAACACAGCTGTCACATAGTGATCCATTCAAGCTGTCATGTGCCGACTTAGCCCGACTTCAGAGCTGTCTTAATGGGCTAGCGCTTTTTTAAAAACTGAATTGCAGGTGAAATGCTTTGATTTACCTAATGAAGCATATTAGGAAGTGATTGTATTTTAGTCTCCTGTTATTTCATGAGGTTTCCCTGGAGGTGATAGGTCCTCTTTAAGGATCAAATAATCCTGCCAGACCCTGACCAAACGTGACCATCACATGTGACTATCAGCTGTACACAGGCTCTGATTACATATACCACCGCCACACAGTGGTAGAAACTAGTTGTACAGTGGTGGCCAAAAGTATTGGCACCCCTGCAATTCTGTCAGATAATACTCAGTTTCTTCCAGAAAATGATTGCAATCTCACATTCTTTGGTATCATTATCTTCATTTAATGTGTCTTCAATGGAAAACCACAAAAAGAATTGTCATAAAGCCAAATTGGATATAATTCCACACCAAACATAAAAAAGGGGGTGGACAAAAGTATTGGTACTGTTAGAAAAATCATGTGATGCTTCTCTCATTTGTGTAATTAACAGCACCTGCAACTTACCTGTGGCACCTAACAGGTGTTGGCAATAACTAAATCACACTTGCAGCCAGTTGACACGGATTAAAGTTGACTCAACCTCTGTCCTGTGTCCTTGTGTGGACCACATTGAGCATGGAGAAAAGAAAGAAGACCAAAGAACTGTATGAGGACTTGAGAATCCAAATTGTGAGGAAGCATGAGCAATCTCAAGGCTACAAGTCCAACTCCAAAGACCTGAATGTTCCTGTGTCTACCGTGCGCAGTGTCATCCAGAAGTGTAAAGCCCATGGCACTGTGGCTAACCTCCATAGATGTGGAAGGAAAAGAAAAATTGACGAGAGATTTCAACACAAGATTGTGTGGATTTTGGATAAAGAACCTCGACTAACATCCAAACAAGTTCAAGCTGCCCTGCAGTCCGAGGGTACAACAGTGTCAACCCGTACTATCCGTCGGCGTCTGAATGAAAAGGGACTGTATGGTAGGATACCCAGGAAGACCCCACTTCTTACCCCGAGACATAAAAAAGCCAGGCTGGAGTTTGCCCAAACTTACCTGAGAAAGCCTAAAACGTTTTGGAAGAATGTTCTCTGGTCAGATGAGACAAAAGTAGAGCTTTTTGGGAAAAGGCATCAACATAGAGTTTACAGGAAAAAAAAAAATAGGCATTCAAAGAAAAGAACACGGTCCCTACAGTCAAACATGGCGGAGGTTCCCTGATGTTTTGGGGTTGCTTTGCTGCCTCTGGCACTGGACTACTTGACCGTGTGCATGGCATTATGAAGTCTGAAGACTACCAACAAATTTTGCAGCATAATGTAGGGCCCAGTGTGAGAAAGCTGGGTCTCCCTCAGAGGTCATGGGTCTTCCAGCAGGACAATGACCCAAAACACACTTCAAAAAGCACTAAAAAATGGTTTGAGAGAAAGCACTGGAGACTTGTAAAGTGGTCAGCAATGAGTCCAGACCTGAATCCCATAGAACATCTGTGGAGAGATCTCAAAATGGCAGTTTGGAGAAGGCACCCTTCAATTCTCAGGGACCTGGAGCAGTTTGCCAAAGAAGAATGGTCTAAAATTCCAGCAGAGCATTGTAAGAAACTCATTGATGGTTACCGGAAGCGGTTGTTCGCAGTTATTTTGGCTAAAGGTTGTGCTACCAAGTATTAGGCTGAGGGTGCCAATACTTTTGTCCGGTCCATTTTTGGAGTTTTGTGTGAAATGATCAATGATTTGATTTTTGTTTCATTCTCTTTTGTGTTTTTTCATTGCAAGCAAAATAAATGAATATATTAATACCAAAGAATTTGTGATTGCAATCATTTTCAGGAAGAAACTGAGTATTATCTGACAGAATTGCAGGGGTGCCAATACTTTTGGCTACCACTGTAAGTAGATGCTCTGCAGACATATAAGAGATTACTCTGCAGTTACATTTAGTGACTCACCGGAGACGTCTTTTCTGATCAGCGTCGTTCACTTTCCCTTTTCTTCTCCATTCGGTTCACACATGCATGCTGATTGCTCCCTGCCAATACTCGTCCCTGCAGATTTGGTCACAAATATCTTAGAATCCTCACATTTCCAGCAACTCCTTACTTATAGGTATATAAGTCCCTCAGTTAGACAGGTATATATGTCCCCTCAATTAGGAAGCTATATAGGTCCCCATCAGTTAGGCAGGTATATAGATATGCCCTCTCAGTCAGGCAGGTATATAGATATATATGTCTCCTCAAATCAGGCAGGTATTGTACAGGTATATTGTACCCTTAGACAAGCAGATATATAAATATAGGGTCACTCAGACAGGTATATAGATATAGGAGCACTGAGGCAGGCATATAGGGGCAGTCAGGCAGGTATATAGGGGCACTGAGGCAGACAGTATATAGGGGCACACAGGCAGGCAGTATATAGGGGCACAGAGGCAGGCAGTATATAGGGGCAGAGAGGCAGGCAGTATATAGGGGCACAGAGGCAGGCAATATATAGGGGCACTGAGGCAGGCAGTATATAGGGGCACTGAGGCAGGCAGTATATAGGGGCACAGAGGCAGGCAGTATATAGAGGCAGGCAGTATATGGGGGCACACAGGCAGTTAAAAATAACAACATTAATACTCACTTGCTTCCCGGCCGCGCGCTCCTCTTCAGGCCCCGCCTCCAGTGTCGGGACGCTCCTCCGGCAGCTCCTCAGGTGCACAGCCTATGACGGGCCGTGCGTCTGAGGAGAGGCAGCGTCGCAATGACATCACTTCATCGCGACGCTGCCAGCTGAGCCGCACGGGGCCGCGGCGGGTCCTCAGCGATGTGAGGACCCAGCGGCCCCGCGGTGTCGGACCCGGAGCCGGTCTGACACTGTCTGTGGAGCAGGGAGCGCTCGCTCTCTGCTCCGCAGATGCACTCCGCTGTATGTGTGTTCAGCAGACGCACATACAGAGACCTCCAGCGCTTCAGGCCCATGGCAGCGGCATGGAGCCCGGTGAGGGTCGGGGGCCCTGTCTGCGCCCCTTAGGGACAGGCAGAGGTAGGCGCCATAGGCGATCGCCTACCTCTGCCTACCCGTCGTCCCGGCCCTGTGTGTGACTGATGTTAGCAGAACTTACCCTCGATCATAACCTGCTGCACAGCCAGCCATTGCCTGGAAAGGAGGAAATAATAATAGTTTGGCTAAATAAACTAATTAAAAGGGTAGAGACTATGCTAGAAACTGATGGCAGTGAATGTATGATGGGGACTGAGAAGGAAATTGGAACCATGCTGGAGACTAAGAAAAATGGAGAGCCATGCCAAGGATTAAGGGTAGGGAAGCCATACTGGGGACTGAGAAGTAGATTGGAACCAAGAAGGGTGGATTAATGACTGAATCCATGCTTGGGACTGAGAAGAAGTATAAAGCCATACTGGGGACTGAGGAGGAAAATGGACCTATGGTTGGGAGGAGAGGAGCTTTGCTTGGGACTAAAGAGAAGAGTGGAGTCATCCTGGGGGATTAAGATTTAGGGGTATATACTAGCAACATAGATGAAGAGTGAAGCTATGCTGGGCACTAAGAGAAAGAGGAGAGTCAAGCTAGGGATTAAGGAGAATGGAGCAATGCTGAGGACAGAGAAGAGAGAAGCCGTGTTGGGGACTGTAAAGAAGAATGAAGCTATGTGCGGGACTGAGGAAAGGATAGTCGTGTTGAGGGTGGACAACAAACTGATGGAGAAGGTTATAGTATAGTGTGTCAAGTCCAAGAGAATCCAATACTCTGCGGTAAAATTCAATAGCTTTATTTAGAATGCATTAAAATATTTAAAAGTCGGTCCATACAGAAGCATGACACAAAAAACACACTTACGCGTTTCAGACAAATGTGTTCTTGTTCTCAGCATATCAGTATATGATTTTAGAGCCATACAGGATCTTTTGAATTGCACGCTTTGCCTATTAAATCTGTCACGTCAAAAAATAAATTGAGAAAATCTAGACTGGAGCTGAATGGAGATGAATGTTACAATTAAGGAGAGATAGGAAAAACGCATCAAACCTCCAAGGTATACAATTCACAAGAGCATACACTTAGTAAATAGATAGTGGTAGATGGCAGTTGTGCATAAGTGCCCTGCAGACATATAAGTGATCACACAACAGTTACATCCAGAGACTCATATGAGACATCTTCGCCGAAGAGTCGCTCTCTTTCCCTTATTTCTCCATTCGGCCTAGACCATCATGACATCTTCTCCTGGCCACAAATCGTCCCTGTAGAATTTACAATACAAGAATCTTAGACTTCTTACTTTTCCAGCACTTCTATACCAGTTCCTACCTCTATACAAACTCACCATTCATAGCACTCCAAGTGGTAATAATGTCCTCTTTGTTCCCCAAACAGTAAAAGCTATGGGGCTCCCATTTGTGCATCAAGTCTTAGTCTTGTTTTTTTGTCCCCATATAGTAGGTAGTTAAATCCCCAAATATAATATGTAGGTACACCATCAAACTAGGTAAGCAGAGGTAAACCCATTTTTAGGTAGGCAGTCCTCAATTAAGAAGGTGTATAGCCCCAAGTTACGTACATAGATGTATATGTGCAATTAGTAAGGCAAAAACAGCTCACCTCATATCCAATCCTTATCGTGTGTTGTTGTAATCAGAGCACGGCTCCGGGTACAATCCCGTAGTAATATAATGTCCAAACTTCATGAAAGGTGAGCCAGCTCGTATGTAGAAAATTATGTGCAGCGGGAAATACTTAAAAGGTATCTTCAAGCTTTATTATTCCATTAAAAGGTTCCAAGCATGGAAACAATCGTAGCAAACAAAGGATGCAGCAGCTAGTTGGTAGCACACCTAAACCAACAGCGACGCGTTTCGGGTCACGTGACCTTCACTGCCTGATGAAGGGTCACGTGACCCGAAACGCGTCGCTGTTGTTTTCTCGGCTGCACATAATTTTCTACATACGAGCTGGCTCACCTTTCGTGAAGTTTAGATGTACAGTATATGTCTCCCAACAAGTAGGTATCTAGGTTCCCCTAGTTTTTTTCATTTAGGTTCTCCATTAGGTAGATAGTTATATAGCCCCTCCTCCCCCAATATGTAGGAATAGTAGTTAGTCATATAGGCCCTCTACAGGTAAATGGGTAAGTATATAGGAAAAAGGGCCCCACAGTGGGTGCTGGACTTTTTAGGCTTGGTGGTGGAATAAGCCTGGTTAACCAGCAGGTGGTGCCTCTGAGCCAATGCTTATAGGCTAGATTTAACTTCTTATGTTCTACTGAGGGACTGAATCTTTATTGGTTCAGGTTTATTTTGCTCTGCACTATGTGATGATAGCCACCAGTTGAAGGATTGCCTCAAATTGCCTCCTATCTGTTTTCCATTTTGTATGCAATAAGCATTCCCCCAAGATGCATTCCCAAGAGATCACCTTATGTCTGTTGCTGTGTATGGACCTGACCTGCTTTGTGGTGAGAGTGGGTGGGATTTATGGGTTGGTTATGTTTACTGTCCTTGTTAGCATTTTCATACGGTATGTTTCTATAATTTTTTGATTTTTTTTTCTTGGTTTTATTATACCACTGTAGTCCATTTTATTTTTTTAAAAATTAAGTTGAACAATCCCTTTAAGAGTAGCATCTTAGTAAGTCCCGTATTATCCGCTGACCATCTGCCAAATTCTACATCATCTTGTATTTAACATGGGCTGATAAGGAGTAGAGACTGGAGATTCAGCCTCGTGAACCAAAAGCTTAGAGAAGCAAAATGTCATCCAAGCCAATGTCAGAATAAGTCTGAGGAGTTTTTATTTCATAGCTTTGAGCCTGAAGGGAATGGAAGAGATGTGAAAGCACTGATCTTTTTGATAGTTTAAGAAGATCTCTTAATAAGGAAATACATCTTACAGGCCAATGACCAAAAATATGATGGACCTGGATATTCTAAGACTGGAGATTGCATGTAAATGACATCGAGTCAGAGATAGTGATGGCAAACTGTAACAACAGGATGACCTTTTTTGGCTAAAACCCTTGAATTCAGGCCTGTGAAATATCTGAAAGTAAAAAAATAAATGTTTCCTCCCAGATAGAAGTATATATCAACTGCTTCTCCATCCTAAATGAGAAGAATATTTTATACCCTTGGCATATTGCACACCAGGTAATTATAGAAACAAGACAATGGTTATGTGGGCTATGCTAGTGGCAAAGAATGGATTCTTAAGTACAAGCCACTATTAAGTCTGCTTTAAGTAATTTCTTGGCCTTATAACCACCACCACCACCTGCCCATTACATGTTCCTATTCCACATATTAATGAGCCCCCTTTTTTATTTATATTTTGATCAGGGCCCCTAATAGGAGTACTTCTACTACTGCCTTGATGTCACCACTGCTTGTGTAATTAATCACATGCATAAGACAATAGTTACATGTGCACCACCATGGAGCCCAGTCCCTTTCCCTAACACTATGTGGAAAAAACTGGCTATAAATATAGTTGGAATACTTAACAATTCCCCTTCTGACTGCTGCTGTGCTATAATAGTAATTGATTACTACAGTAAATGCACATGTCACTTCTGCTACCATCATTACATTTCTTCCTATAGTTTCCAGCAGATAAGATCATTTTAAGGAGCTGATCTTTGATAATGGTTCTTAGTTCACTGCCTTGAAATTTACATCTTTTATGAGAGACAGAAATATCATAAACAGAAAGTCTTTTGACTACTATAATGAGGAGAATGGAGAAATAAAATGTTTCAAAGAACTTTGATCGAGGTTGTAAATCCATGTTCACATTAGGAATGAGCTACATCACAGTCATATACAGTACATATAAATACCTGCTAGAAAATATTTAGACATATATCTCAACTTACTGTATCTGCTGTGTAGTCACAGATCAAACATAGTGAACTTGTGACCAGGTCTTGTCTGTTTTCAGCCATATAGTGGGTTGCAAAACTATTCATGACCATTCCCCAGGTTAAATGTTGCAGCCAGGGCCGCCGTCAGAAATTTTGGGGCCCCATACAGCTGGAGCGTCTGGGACCCCCCCTCCCTCCCCGGCCGACCCAACCCCCTGCTCCTCCCCTTCCCCGTCCATCCCGACACAGCCCCACCCATTCCCCGCCCCACAACCATCGCCACCCCAGAAAAATAAAAAAAAATGTTTTTGGGGTCACAAGAAAAAAATATGCAATTGTGCCATTGTTTTTGGATTTAGTTCTTGCTGGGTTATACAAAGTCCAGCAAATACCTCCACATGTCACCATTATAATGTTACTGGCAAAGCCAGTATACCCAGACCAATATTGCCATGCAACAATATACAAATTCTAAATAATACTGACTAGTCCCACCATAATGTTATTGACTAAACCAGTATACCAAGACCAATACCACCATACTGTTAGTGATTATAAACCATCACACCAAAACCAATATTTCCTCAAAACAGTGACCCTATAGTGGTAGATACCAGGTACACAGATGCTTTGCAAATAGTTTACTTACATTTAGGGCCTCACAGGTGACATCTTGTCTGAGGAGTCGTTCACTTTCCCTTTTCTTCTGTATTCGGTCCAGACCTCCATGATGACTTCCTCCGTCCACCACTCGTCCCTGTAGAATTTACAACACAAACACCTGAGACCCCCTTGTAGGCAGAATAGTTCCCCCCCTGTAGATTAGGGCCCCCTTGTAGGCAGAATAGTCCCCCTCCTGTAGATTAGGGCCCCCTTGTAGGCAGAATAGTCCCCCTCCTGTAGATTATGGCCCCCTGTAGGAAGAATAGTCCCCCCCTGTAGATTAGAGCCCCCTGTAGGCAGAATAGTCCCCCCACTGTAGATTAGGGCCCCCCTGTAAGCAGAATAGTCCTCCCACTGTAGATTAGAGCTCCCCTGTAAGCAGAATCGTCCCCCTCATATAGATTAGGGCCCCCTGTAGGAAGAATAGTCCCCCCCCTGTAGATTAGGGCCCCCTTGTAGGCAGAATAGTCCCCCCCCTGTAGATTAGGGCCCCCTTGTAGGCAGAATAGTCCCCCCCCTGTAGGCAGAATAGTCCCCCTCCTGTAAATTAGGGCCGCCGTGTAGGCAGAATAGTCCCCCTCCTGTAGATTAGGGCCCCCCTGTAGGCAGAATAGTCCCTCCTGTAGATTAGGGCCCCCCTGTAGGCAGAATAGTCCCCTCTGTAGATTAGGGCCCCCCTGTAAGCAGAATAGTCCCCCTCCTGTAGATTAGGGCCCCCCTGTAGGAAGAATAGTCCCCCCCTGTAAATTAGGGCCACCCTGTAAGCAGAATCGTCCCCCCCTGTAAATTAGGGCCCCCCTGTAGGCAAATAGTTCCCCCCCGATTAGGGCCCCCTGTAGGCAAATAGTTCCCCCCCAGTCATTAAGGCCCCCTGTAGGCAAATAGTTCCCCCCCCAGTCTTAGGGCCCCCTGTAGGTATAGTCCCCCCCCATATTCCCCGTGGTAGCCCCCCCTTTAGGCCCCTGTAGGCATAGTTCTCCCCCCCCCCCCCGTACTTAGGGCCCCCTGTAGCGTAGTTTCCCCCCCCATCCAGGGCCCCCTAGTACTGTAGTTGCCCCCCCCCATCCCATCCAGGCCCCCTGTAGCTGTAGTTCCCCCCCCTCCCATCCAGGGCCCCCTGTAGCTGTAGTTTCCCCCCCATCCAGGGCCCCCTGTAGCTGTAGTTTCCCCCCCCCCCATCCAGGGCCCCCTGTAGCTGTAGTTTCCCCCCCATCCAGGGCCCCCTGTAGCTGTAGTCCCCCCCCCCCATCCAGGGCCCCCTGTAGCTGTAGTTTCCCCCCCCCCCCATCCCATCCAGGGCCCCCTGTAGCTGTAGTTTCCCCCCCCCCATCCAGGGCCCCCTGTAGCTGTTTGTTCTCCCCCCACCAGTCCCCCTGTAGCTGTGTTCCCCCCCCCCCCATCCAGGCCCCCTAGGGCCCCCCTGTTAGCTGTAGTTCCCCCCCCCCATCCAGGGCCCCCTGTAGCTGTAGTTTCCCCCCCAGGGCCCCCTGTAGAGACATACAAACCTGGCCGCGATCCCCCGGCGTCTCCGTCCGCACCAATCCTAAACCAGCAGGCGTAGGGCCGAGACCAGGAATCGCGGCAGGCAGCGCGGTGACGTCACGTGAGCTACAATCCCTCTACAAAGTCCCTTACCGGCACTATGACGTCCTTATACGTCATATATCATTAAGGGGTTAAACCATTCCATTGCAGCTTTGACTATGTTTCGGGTTGTTATCCTGCTGAAAGGTGAACCTATGTCCCAATCTCAAATCTTCTCCAGCCTCTAAAAGGTTTTCCTTCAGGATTGTGCTGTATGTAACTCTAACCATCTTTATATGAACTCTGACCAGCTTCCCAGTCCCTGTTGGAGCAAAGCCTCCCCACAGCATGATGTTGCCACCACCACGCCTCATGATGAGAATGGTGTGTTCAGGGTGATGTGCAGGGTTGGCTTTCTTCCACACATAGGGTTTGGCATTTACATCTCATCTGACCAGAACACCTTCTTCCATATAGCTTTTTGCAAGCGGGATTTCTTATGGCTTGCTTTCAGTAATGGCTTCTTCCATAAAGGCCAGATTCGTGGAGTGCACGATTAATAGTTGTCTTGTGGACAGATTCTACCACCTGAGCTGTGGATCTCTGCAGCTCCTTCAGAGTGACCCTGGGTCTATTGGCTGCTACATAAAGATGTACTTTAATTACTAATTAGATGACTTCTAAAGGCAATTGATTACACTGGATTTTATTTAGGGGTATCAGAGTTCAAAGGGCTACAAGTCTCAATATCCTCTCCAACTGCCCTGTGTAAATCTCCTTCTATCTGTCTCTATTGAATGGTACGCATTTTTAATAAACTTTGTAGTTTGGCTGCATCTCCCGCTGTGACAAAAGGCCTAATTGTCTACCCACTATCACTTTTCAATCTTTCCTCCTGCTCACCAATATCCTCCTCCCCACCCCCACTTCCAATTTCACACCTAGTAAGTGTAGCATGCTTGTTATTTAAGCATGCACCCAAGTCAGTCATGACTTTAGTCAGTCTGTGCAACATCCTTTAAGTGCAATCTCCTTAAGTGTATGCAGCATTAATACCAGCATGAAAACCAGAAGTGAACCAAAGGTAACCAAAACCCTTCCCAGCTCCTCACTCTAACAGCACCCAATATGCACCTCTCTGCCACAATCATCACTGCCTCCCTAATCAACAAACTCCTTGTCTCCATCAATGGATTCCATAGCTCCCCTTCTGTCTTACCCGCACACCTGACCTCTACTCGTCACCTCTTCCACAACATTAAGACCTTTCTCAAAAAACCCACACAACCACCTTTTTCTCTATCCCACACACACCTCCTCACTCTCTACCCCTTCCCTCCTGCCGGGACAATCTCCCAACCCCCGGGCCCCCTCAAAACTCCCCACTGTGGCTTCAGGCATCTCTTAAAACCCAAAGCACACCACTTTATCAACCACATAAATCTCAAAAAATCCCCCTCACCCCTCCACACCATCCCCCCATGTCGAGCCCTCTGGAATGCAGTTCTGTTCAACAAGCCCCCCTTTCTCCCAAAACCTCTTCTCCACCAATCAACCCTTCCTTGGATTAACAGAAATTTGGGCTACACCCTCTGACACAACTTCCCCGCTACACCCCCTTTTGGGGGGCTCCATTTTTACCCACACCCCCGTCCTGGCAGTAAACATGGCGGGTGTCCCCTTCTTTGTCAGAACCTGTTCCTTTCTCTCCATCCCACCAGTCCTTTTCCCTCACCCTCCCCCCCTTCGGGTGCATTCGTCCACATCACTCCCCCCCAACCCCCAAAAAATGGCTGTTGCTACCGCCCCCCGGCACTGCCAACCCCCTTTCCCCTTGACCACTTTGGTTTCCCGGGTCCTCCATTTTTCTTTCCACCGACACCCCACTATTATCATGGGAGTTTTTTAAACATTCCGATCGATACACCCCACCCCCACTCTAAAAAACTCCTGCACTCTCCTCTTCCCTTTGGCCCTCCCCCAAAGGGACCTCCGGAGCCACTCACACAGCGGACACATACGGACCTAATTTTCACCCCCTTTTTCCCCCCCTATCAACCTATAAAACTCCCTCTCCTATCTTGACCCAACCTCCTCACCTTCTCCCCCATCACCACCCCACCTGCCCTTCCTCACTAAACTAGTACCGCACCAGGAACCTACAAAACCTCAACCCTTGAACTCTCTCTGATTCTCTTGCACCTCTCTCTACCATATCCCATTTGCTGATCCAGACCAGCCACCAATTCTACACAACACAATCACCTCCCTCTTATGCTGTCGCCCCCCTTTCCCACACACAACAAACCCCCCAAAAGAACAGACAACCCGGGACACAAACTCCACCAAACAGCAGGCGGCTTCCAGAGTTGCCGAACGCCGCTGGAAAAAAACACCCCACCAACGATTCATCTCATAAAAAAATCACTAAAAAACACATTTTAAAAAACCCCACTCACCAAAGCCCCCAAAAAAGACTTCTTCACACCTCATATCCTTCCTGCCCCCAACCCCAGACAACTTTTTTTTAACACCCTTCAACCTCTTCCGTCACCCCACCCCCCCCCCCCACTCTCCCTCAGCAAAGATTTTGCAACTCACTTCCATAAAAAAATACATCTCACAGACAAACTTTACCCTGCAGTCCCCTCAACCTCCTCTATTCCGCAGGTCCCCACAGCCCCCCTAGCACCTGCTCATGACATTCCCCTCTAACTTCCTTCTTCCTTCACACCTGACAAGCTCTCCTCTTTACTGTCCAAAACGAACCTCACCACCTTATCTTTACCCCACTCCCATCCCACCTCACCCTACCTAAATGCTGTTATCATCCAGCCCTCACCCCTCTTCAATCTATCATTAACCCTTTGGGATCTTCCCCTTTCCCCCTTTTAAACACGCTACCACAAACCCCCCCAAAGAAACCATCCTTACCCCTCTTTCTGTCCAACTATCGCCCCATCTCACTGCTTCCATTTGCCTCTAAACTCCTTGAGCAAAACGTCCATCTTCAACAACCCCCCATCTCCCACCAACTCTCTCCCGACCCCGCAATCAGCTTCCGTCCCCCCAGTTTGAGCGATTTTTATCACAAAGTTAAATCGGGACAGTTTTTTATGTTGTCGAAATTTTTAAAATCATGCATAATTTAGGTTAAAATCTGTGCATCATCTATTAAGATCGCGCCATTTTTGCGCTTCCTGTCATTTTTCGCGGCCAGCAAATCGCCTTTACAGAATAGCGCAGGGTGTGAGATGTGTGAGCGAGTCTGACTGGGATCGTGTATGGTTGTGATTGGCTGGAAAAATCACATGACCTCGTTTACATAGAACAGCCCATTCCTTTTCAGCTCAGTGTCTCTCGCGTCTCATAGCCAGTAGGCCGTGCGCTCTGCCTGTGTCCACCAGCTCAGGAAAATGTCTATTCCTCCACAGAGAAATGCTCTATGTTAGCTGTGATCTTACAACTTAGTTAGATTAGAGATTTTATATAGTTAGGTAGAGAATTTTAAATAGATCATCTACCGCTGTAAAGTCACGGAGGGAGCGGGGGGGGGGGGGAGGCCCACGGGGCCGAAACAAGACAAGCTCTAATAATGAATACTGGATAAAGTTCACCAAGACTTTGTGTAGACATTGTACTGCAATAGCTTTATTATAACAGTTTTCTATTGAAATATTTCCTGGATATTGGCAGCCAGAACTTATATTAGGATACACATCTTTTCTAGTAACTGCAGGTCTGCTTTGTTAGGTGCAAAACTCCACTTTAATTATCAGTATACATTTCAGATAGGTGTTCTTTTTCAATTGGCCCATTCCACCTTTGTTGATATATACATCTTGCAGTTAAATTAGAATCAGGCAATTTTGTAGTCAGCACCGGTTTATAGGTTGCCAAAAATACCTTGTTATTAACCGAATAAGATTTCGTACGCGTTTTATCACTTTGGCGCACTACAGCTTTGTTCATGAGGCACCTTGCACTTAAATGTGAATACAGCAATGTTGTAGTCACACTGTAATTGAATGATCAGGTGGCCAAAAAAATACCTTTTATTAGCCGAATACATTACAGATACGTTGTTTTTTCACTTTTGCGCACTACAGCTTTGTCATTGAGGCACCTTGATACTTAAATGTGAACTACAGCAATTTTGTAGTCACTCAGAGTGAATTGATAGGTGCCAAAAATACCTTGTATTATCCGGCTTTTAATAAATTTCGATAGTGTTTTTTCACTTTGGCGCACTACTCAGCTTGTTCATGAGGCACCTTGCACTTAGAATGTGAATACAGGCAATTTTGGTAGTCACCACCGGATGAATTGATACGGTGCCAAAAATTACTTTTATTATCCGAATCCCATTACACGAAACGTGTTTTTCACTTTTGCGACACAGCTTTGTTCGTTGAGGGCACTTGCACTTAAATGTGAAGTACAGCAAATTTTGTAAGTCACCCAGGGATTGTAGGTGCCAAAAATACCTTGTATTATCCGAATAAAATTTCAGATACGTGTTTTTTCCCTTGGGCGACTACTGCTTGGTTCATTGAGGCACCTTGCATTACAATCGTGGAATACAGCACTTTTGTAGTCACCCACAGGGTGAATGGAAGGTGCAAAAATATCCTTGTATTATCCGAAAACATTTCAGATACGTGCTTTTTTCACTTTGGCGCATGCCAGCTTTGTTGATAGATCTACATTGCAGTTTAAAAGTCGAATACAGCAATTTTGGGTTTCTTGATTTGAGGGTATTTGAGAATAGCGGTGATTTGCATCTTTTAATAAGAGACTTTCCAAAACTCTTCCATACCTTCTTCAAATTTTTATATTTTCCGAACATGGAGCGAAATGCAGGTGGTCAGCGAGCAAAGAGGGGGGGAGGGACATGGAGGTAGGCTTCAACGGTACGAGAGAAAGGTGTCCTTCCAGTGCTGGCGACAACACGCTGCCGCGGATCGTCGGTGCAGGGACCGTCAGGCCTGTCATCGCTGGGTCAGGGCCCTGTGAATCTCAGTAATGAAACAGCGTCGCCAATCTGTCCTTCAGTGGTTTAATGCAACCTGCATCAGCTGTCTTACCTCCTCGTCCTCCCAGTCACGGCCACACCAAATCTGGGGGTCATGCAGGTTTGGGGCTCATACTGTGGCCCAGGACGGTATAGTCAATGTCCAGTGAAACTAAAATGGTGGTCTTGAAAGACGCCTTTTTCCGGCACTTTTTAATCTTGGTTAATGCAGGTTTGGGGAGGCTCATGCTGTGGCCCAGACAGGGATAGTCTATGTCCAGTTGAAACTAAAATGGATGGTTCAAAGACTCCTTTTTCTGCGCACTTTTTAATCTTGGGGTCATGCAGGTTTGGGGCTCATGCTGTGGCCCAGGAAGGTATAGTCAAGGTCCAGTGAGTGAAACTAAAATGGTGGTTGAAAGACTCTCTTTTCCGGCACTTTTTAATTCTGGGGGTTCATGCGGTTTGGGGCTTCATGCTGTGGCAGCGACAGGGATAGTCTATGTCCAGTGAAACTTCAATGGTGGTTGAAAGACTCCTTTTTCCGGCAATTTTTAATCTGGGGTCATGCAGGTTTGGGGCTCTTGCTGTGGCCAGAGACAGGGATAGTCAATGTTCCAGTTCAACTAAAATGGTGGTTGAATAGACTCCTTTTTCCGGCACTTTTTAAATCTGGGGGTAGGTCAAGCCGGGTTTGGGGCTATGCTGGTTCAGGACTAGGGTATTCAATGTCCAGTTCAAGTAAAATGATGAGTTCATATCCATACTGCTTCGGCCACTTTTTAATTGTGGGGTCATGCAGGTTTAAGGATTCTTGCTGTGGTTCAAGACAGGGATATGTGAATGGTCTGTGATTTTTTTTCGGTGGCTCTTTTATAACCTAAGTGTGTTGCTAAGACTGTAGCACTCGTACCATTTGCTGTTGTGGATTTTTAATTCCAGCTTCTCGGCCCTGTTTGGGTGTAAGACTTGAAGGTGTTGTTGCTCTCCCATAGACCTTTAATTGGTCACTCGATCATAATCTACCATGACTCGACTATCTTGTCGATGATGGTCGACTATCGACCATCGACCGATGTCAATGGCCAACGTAATCGTCAACATATGTCCCCACATCTACTGAAACCGCCGCTAACCCAAAGGTCACCAACGGACCTAGCAATGCCAAAGCTTCACGCCTACTTTTCTGTGTTTCTTCTCTAGACCTGTCCTCTGCCTGTTGAATTCACTGTCGACATTCCCGCCGCTGCACCATCCTCTCCTCCCTCGGCATCACGGATTTGGCCCTCTCCTGGATCTCCTCGACCTCACCGATCGGACATTCAGGAGTTTCTCAATCTTGCCCTCCTCCTTCCCGGCCTTCTCTCTGTTGGTGTCCCACAGGGGTCTCAGACCTGGCCCACTACTTTTTCTTCTACACACTTGGTCTGGGTCAGCTCATAGCTTCACCACGGTTTCAATACACCTGTATGCTGTGAACACCCACTCTACATTCTCCGCCCAGATGTCACCTCTCTTCTCTCCCCGCATCCCTGACTGTCTTTCATCCATTTCCTCTTCTTCTCTCGCGTCTCCTGAAATTAACGTGGAGAAAACTGAATTTATTATCTCCCACCGTCCCACTCTATCATCCACCTTATATCTCTATCACTGTCATTGGCTACACTCTTCACTTAGCACACGGTCGCTGGCCCGTGGGATAAACCTTTGATCCAATCTGTCCTTTCAAACCACACATCCAAACCTCTCCCTCTGCCTGTCACCTCCACTAAAAAATATTTCAGTATCCGTCCTTTCTTAACTCTGAATGCACAAAAATGCTGGCACTGCGTCGTCATCTCCTAGCCTCGACTACTGCAAAACACCTTCTCTGTGGCCTCCCAGCTAGCTAACCTTTGTCCCCTCCAAACCATCTTTAACTCTGCTGCCATTGATTCACTCTTCCTCGCTACTCCCTGCCCTCCCCTCTGCCAACTCCTTCACTGGCTACCCATTGCCCCAGCGAATCAGTGCCAGCTAGCAAACTTTGACCTAAAAGGTTATCCACAAACCTCTCCCCTTCATAGATCTCCGCCTTAACCTCTAAATACCTCCCTTCACGCAAACCTCCGCTCCTCACAGGACCTTCTCCTCTGCTCTTCCTCTTATTCACCTCCTACACATAACCGTCTCCAAGGACTTCTCTCGTGCTTCCCCCACCCGTTGGCAATCACTGCCCCACACCTCAGACTCCCCCTCTCTCACCGGTACAAATGTAACCTGGAAAACCCTACCTCTTCAGGATTGCTATAACCTACATTACCGTGTTGCATGTTCCGCCCCACAAAAACTTGTCTGCCCCACCTGCTGTCTCTTCACCCTTCCCTGTAGATAGTAAGCCCTCGCGGGCAGGGACTCTCTCCCTCTGTACCCAGTTGTTAGTCACTTATTGTCAACTTTGCCCCCGCTTTGTAATTGTTTGACCAATGTGTATTTCGTTGTACCCGCCTGAAATACGGGCCGTTCCTAGGGGCGGTAGGGGCGGTGCGTCGCCGGGCCGTCGGGCTCCGCTCATCCGAGGGGGGCGCCGCGGCCGCCCTGCCCGCCGGAGGATCGCCCTGACTCTGCGCGGCATGTTTTATAAACAGTCGCGCCGAGGCCAGCAGCAGCTGTTGTTACAGAGAGGAGGCGAACGGATCGTTCCCGTCCTACCTCCTCCCATGTATGTATCGGCGCTCATTGAGCGCGCGATACATACGCACAGCGACGCACAGGGGGCGCACAGCTTCACCGCGCCCCATTGTTGGACGCTTCGATCTTGCTCGGCGCTCAGCTCTGCCGCCGAGGGAGATCCCTGGGAGGGTTGCAGCGGTAAGCAGCGTAATGACGTCCACCGCAGCTTACCCCGCTCTGCAGCTCCTACCGGCTTGAGCAGCTCCGGACGGGACGTGGCGGACCCAGGGTGAGTACTTTTTTGTTATTTTATAATTACTTACAGGGGCATCACTGGCTACAAGGGGGGCATCATGGCTACAAGAGGGGCACACTGGCTACAGAGGGGACATCACTGGCTACAAGGGGGGCAACCCTGGCTACAAGGGAGGCACACTGGCTACAAGGGGGCATCCAATGGCTACAAGGGGGCATCCTGGCTACCTGTAGGGGGCATCACTGGCTACAAGGGGGGCACATGGCTACAGGGGGCATCACTGGCAACATGGGGGGCATCACTGGCTAAAGGGGGGGCACACTGGCTACAAGAGAGGGCACCACTGGCTACAAGCGGGGGCACACTGGCTACAAGGGGGCACACGGGCTACAGGGGGGATCACTGGCTACAAGGGGGCATACGGCTACAAGGGGCACACTGGCTACGGCTACAGGAGGGGGCATCACTGGCTACAAGGGGGCTTACTGGCGACAGGGGGCAAACTGGCTTCAAGAGGGGCACACACTGGGCTACAATGGGGCATCATGGCTCAATGGGGGCACCACTGGCTACATGGGGACCAATGGCTACAATGGGGGCACACTGGCTACAAAGGGGGGCATCCTGGCTACAAGGGGGCAATCCTGGTACAAGGGGGGATCCTGGGCTACACTGGGGACACATGGCTACAATGGGGGAGGGCACACTGGCTACACGAGGGGCACCCCTGGCTATAAGGGGCACACTGGAAACAAGGGGGGCACACTGGCTCCAAGGGGGCACACTGGCTACAAGGGTGGGCCACCCTGGCTCCAAGAGGGGCACTGGCTACAATGGGGGCACACTGGCTACAAGCGGGGGCATCACTGGCTACAAGAGGGGCCACACTGGCTACAAGGGGGGCATCACTGACTACAAGAGGGCACACGGCTACAAGAGGGGCACACTGAGCTACAAGGGGGGCATCACTGGCTACAAGGGGGGCATCCGGCTACAATGGGGGGCCACTTTTTCACTGGTTTACAATGGCGGCATCACTCTGGTACAAGAGAGGCCACACTGGCTACAAAGGGTGGGCTATCACTGGCTACAAGGGGGGGTATCCCTGGCTACAATGGGGGCATTCCTGGTACAATGAAGGGCATCACTGGCTACAATGGGGTTATCACTGGCTACAAGGGGGGAATCACTGGTACAAGGGGGGCATCATGGCTACAGGGGGGCACACTGGCTACAGGGGGGCACACACTGGCTACAAGGGGCACCCTGGCTACAATGGGGGCATCCGGCTACCAATGGGGGCACATCTGGCTACAAGGGGGGGCATCCAGGCTACAATGGGGAACCACTGGCTACAATGGGTGCACACTGGCTACAATGGGGGGCACACTGGCTACAAGGGGGGCATCCTGGCTACAAGGGGGCATCCTGGCTACAATGAGGGCACACTGGCTACAATGGGGGCACACTGGCTACAAGGGAGGCAACACTGGCTACAAGGGGGGCATCCTGGCTACAAGGGGGGGCACAATGGCTACAAGGGTACATTGGCTACAAGGGGGCATCACTGGCTACAAAGGGGGACACGGGCTACAAGGGGGGCACATGGCTACAGGGGGGCATCCTGGCCTACAAGGGGGGGCATCCTGGCTACAAAGGGGGGGAACACTGCGCTAAAATGGGGGGATCACTGGCTACAGGGGGAATCACTGGCTAGAGGGGGCATTCACTGGCAAGAAGGGGGGCATCTACTGGTACAGGGGGCAGTCTACTGGCTACAGGGGCATCTACTGCTAACAGGGGGCATCTACTGGCTACAGGGGGCATCACTGGCTACAAGGGGGGCACATCGCTACAGGGGGCATCTCTGGCTACAAGGGGGGCATTTACTGGCACAGGGGGCATCATGGTACAAGAGGGGCTTACTGATCACAGGGAGGCAATCTTAATGGCTAAAATGGGGGCATCACTGGCTACAGGGGGGCATCACTGGTAGCAGGGGGGTTCACTGGCTCCGGGGGCATCTACTGGCTACAGGGGGCATTACAGGCTACAGGTGGCATCTACTGATAACAGGGGGCATCTACTGGCTACAGGGGGCTTACTGGCAACAATGGGGGGGACACATTAGCAAACAAGGGGGGCATCATGGCTACAGGGGGGAACATCTCTGGCTACAAGGTGGCATCTCTTGCAAACAAGGGGGGACATTATGGCTAACAGGAAGGATCTACTGGTACAGAGGGGCTATCCTGATTAACAGGGGGCATCACTGGCTAAATGGGGCACACTAGTACAAGGGGGCATCACAGGTACAGGTGGGCATCACTGGCTGCATGGGGGCACTCCACTGGCTACAAGGGGGCATCATGGCTACAGGGGGCATCACTGGTACAGGGGCATCTACTGATAACAAGGGGCATAAACTAGCTACAGGGGGGCCCTCACTGGCTAAAGGGGGGCTATTTCTACTAGCTACGGGGGGCATCAATAGCTAAGGGGGGCATTTTCTCCTGGCTACGGGGGGAAATCTACTGGCTACAGGGGGTATCTCTGGCTACAGGGGGCTACTACCTGGCTAACAGGGGGCTACTACTGGCTACAGGGGCTTTACATGGCTACCATATGAGATGGCTATAGATGGGGAAGTTTGAATAGAGATAGGAATTGGTTGGAAATGCTGATAAAGGGAGGGCGTCGTAAGATATTTGTTTTGTAAACCTTTTACAGTGAAGAGTCGGGAGTATTCTTCATGGCGTCTGGGACAGATGGCGGTAGAAGAAGAAGAAGGAAGAGAACGAGAAACACTTCTTCAGAGACAATCTCCTGTGATTCACCCGATATAACTTTACTGAATCTCTTATATGTCTGCAGAGCTGTAGTCCACCATGTATGGTCACTGTATTGCTGGTAAAATTGTTGTAGTATAATGGTTTGTCATTCAGTATGGTCAGTTGTATTATCAGCACAATGTGTGGTGAATATGTGGTCATGGTGTGGGTAGTATTATTATGGTCACTGTGTGCGGTGATATGTGGTCGTGGATTCTGGTTGGTGTGTTAGCAGTGTTATATGGTACTGTATGACTATTATCTAGTAATTGTATATGTAGCACATGTTGGTAAAGCTTTTTGTATATTTTAGATTTGTTTGATGGTGATGCACTGTGTTTCATTATGGCACATTATGTTACATGAGGGGGCGAGGGGGAGGGGGTTCGAAATTTCTTCACCTCGCCCTGAGTGAAATTTAGCCTAGGAACTGCCCTGCTGAAATGTACAGCGCCCTGGAATCAAGGGCGCTCCAAAATAGATATAATAATAATAATAATAATAATAATATAATAATAAATAATTAGAGATGGGCGAATTTCTCAAAACTTCGGTATTCGGGTCACTCGCCGAATTTTCGACAAAATTAGTTTCGGTACGAATTACGACGGCACGAACTCACGTTTAAAAAAAAGCTATTTCCAGGCTTGCCCAGAGCCTGCAGGGTAGCTGTAGATAGTGCAGAACGTTGAGGCCATGCTTAAAATATGCAGAGGGCTTGGTTTAGGTCTTCATTACATGTCCAGTGTGTTTTAGAATGACAGTCCCATGACTGCGCCGCTCTTTAGATCGCTTCACTATAAAATTGCCCTTGGCACTTATGGGGGCAAAAAGTGACCAAAAAAACAGATAGCAGGAACGTAGCCTGATAAAGTCATGGCAGCAAAAGCTTGGAAAAAAACAAACTGAGAGCTCAGTCAGGTGGCAACATTAGAGAACAGAGGTGGAGGTGACGGCCGGGCAGCCACAGCCGGCATGAGGTCTGACAGTGGCACAATGACCATTCTGAAGTGGCAAAAACAGTACAGGCGCAGAGTGGCCCAACATGACACAGTGTGGAGGTCAACGGTGGCGGTTGGCCAGCAGCATGAGGTCAGGCAGTGCCACAATGACTAAATTCTGAGAGCCTGGCAAAAAAAGGAGAAGGCCAAAGAGTTGGTACACGACACCGTGTGGAGGGCACGCCGGAGCAACGCAGCAGCATAAGGTCAGGACAGTGGCACAATGACCCAGTGTGGAGGTCACGGCAGCAGCCACATCAGCCGGTCATGAGGTCAGACAGTGGCACCAATGAAAATTCTGGAGGTGGCAAAAAAACAGAGTAGGCCACCAGTGTGGAGGGCACGGCAGCAGCCACGGGCAGCAGCATGAGGTCAGACCGTGGCACAATGACACGTGTGTGGAGGGCACTACGACAGGAGTCACCGCTGCAGATTGAGGTAGAGATTGGCACCATGACATTCTGGAGGTGGCAAATCGTATAAGGCCACAGAGCGGCACAATGATGAGAGCGGATCGGTCACGGCGGCAGCAGCATGAGGTCAGGCGAGTGCACAATGCCCAGAGAGTGGAGGTGATGACAGGGAGCAACAGCTTGAGGTCAGAGAGTGGCACACTGTACATTCTGGAGGTGCCCAAAAACAGTACAGGCGCAGAAGTAGCACAATGACAAGTGTAGGATGTCCCGGCAACGCAACAGAGCATGCAGCATGAGCACTAGAGTGCACAATGACAGAGTGATGAGGTGGGTGGCCAATACCAGTCCCCTCGGTTAAAGACGGGTGGTAGGAAGATGGAGAAACTAACAGCAGATGGTGGCGACTAGGCGGGTGGCGGCATCAGAATAGTGGCGGAGCAGGTATAAGTTGAACCCAGACTGACGCCGTAAGCATGGTGTGTGGAAATCCTGGCCGATCCACGCTGATTCATCTTGACAAAGGTCAGTCGTTCAACATTTCCCGCGTGGACACAGCGGGTTCTCCTTGGGGTAACGATGGCCCCGCCGCACTGAACCACCCGCTCTGATGGCACACTTTGGCCGGGCAGGAAGCTTCTCCACTGCAAACTCGGAAAGGTGGCCACACATCCAGTTTTGGCTGCCCAGTAGTCCAGCGGATCTCTAACTGGGGTGGCAGAGTGCTGTCCAAGTAGGGCCACAACATGTTGTTCAGGGCAATCGCTCCATGTCCTGCTGCTGCTGCTGTGGTGACTGCCTCCTCACTAGGCGGTGGTGAAGGAAGCTGCTCATTAGTGACTCCAGACTTAGGTTTCTGCTGATGGAGCTGGGTACTGTCCTTACCCCCCCACCTTCCCCCGCAGCCGCGGCAGTAGTACGTGAGCGTGAGAACCCCCGGTCAGACCTGTCAGAGAGGGACGATGCCGCACATAGGCACGCGGGCCAAGCTGATTACGGAGCGATTTCCCTATAGTAGTTGAGTTTGATTCCCTCTCAATACGGCTGGGAAAAAGGCTCCCATTTTGCGACGGGGTAGCGGAGGGTACAATAGCGGTGGAGAGCCCAGACGTCAACCCTCTGCCGGATGCTGACTATTCGGCTGGTCACTAGCCAGGCAAATAAAGCATGCTGCGGGGACATCTGCACACGTGATCCGAGGGCTCCCTTGCTCCATTTCACCTGTATACTGCCCACATGGTGCTTGGGGTCATCGGCTCGTCTTCCTCATCTCCATCCACCTCCTCCGCTGCTCCTGCACCTCCTCTTGGTCACCTGGAGAAAATCCCTCATTTCACCAGGACATGCTTCTGCTCCATGTCCTCACCTCTCCTCCTCCTCCATTTCTGTCCCCACCGGACTCATGTGGCCACGAGATGTAGTCGCCACATCTCCAGTTCCCTGCCCAGACAGATTTTTCAGCATCTGGGTTTCCAGGGGACATGAAGCCGTGGAATGACGTTATTCATCGCCGTGTCCAGGCGACTGCCAATACGTGGCCTCCTCGAATGGCCCTCAAACAAACGGCAGTGTCACGCATGAGCTGCACTGGCTGACATCAAAAGTTACACCAGGGGAGTACATTCTGTCTGCCCTGGATCATCAAAAAAATCGTGTAATGGCCTTTCCTCAGTTCATTTACAGTCCGGTCCAACATGTGCAGGCTGGAATTCCAGCGGGTGGAAAACATTGATATCAGAGCGTGTTGGGGGAGGCCGTTTTCTGGCACGCTTGCAACTCGAGGAGGGGTGTTCCTGGCTTTGTACGAAAGGATAAAGTGCACTGCACAGTTTTCCTGGCCATTTTCAGAAGTTCGGAAGATCGGTGGAAGACTTCAGGAACCTTTGTACAACCAGATGTACACCGTGCGCCATGCAGGGCGCATGGACCATCCCTCCTCGGTGCAGCGCGGACACCATGTTCCTCCATTGTCGTCACCATGTTTGCGAATTGCAGTTGGCGCGAGAAAAAGCACTGCTCGAATTTCTTGGTGCGTTGACGCGAGAGCAGTTCCTCCCCTGTGTGATTCGTTCGCCGAGGCAACTAGGTGTGAATGCGTTAAACACCGCTGTGCCCTACAAACTGTGGTATGATGGGCGTACTTGTGGAGGCTTGATGGTGGTGGGTGGTGGAGGAGAGGAGGAGGGGACATTGGCGCAGGAGCAAGCAGTTTGACAACGGGAGGAGGGGAAGAGCGGCGTCTCCTGTCCAAGTTGTTGGTGTGCCTGGGCAGGAAGCACATTCACACCCAGGGGCCGTAAGTAAAGGACATGTACTGGCCCTGACGTAGTTCAGCTCCGGACGTCCGCGCTGCCGGACGTGTACCTTGGACAAAACGATAAGTCAAGGACTGACCCAGACTTTCTGTTCTCTACATATTTATGGAAGTGCTGGGTACTGCCTTTTTGGAAAAGAAATTAACGGTTGGTGGAACTCTCCATCTCGGCTCGGCAAAGCCATTAGTTCTCCTGAATGGTGCAGAGTCCCATTTGGAAAGGGATGGGACTGCAGTACCAACAACTTGGACAGGAGCACGGTCAGCTTGCTGCACATTAGGATGTTGGACGCTTACTGATGTCTCTTTACAATGCCACTCTGAACGACTGCTGGCGCCCATGGTAGCTGAGGAGCAGGAGCATCTGACCGGGGAGGAGGATGTCAAGAGAAACAGTTGCCTTCTGCAGAGGTGGTGGCCTTGACTGGCTGAAAATGGCATTGCGTGCCAACTGGCCGCGGCTGCTGCTGCAGCGCAGGATGGACACCACATCTGAGCCAGGTTTCTCCAGGCCACGGATGGTGACGCTGCTGTGTTGCCGCAGGAGCCGTTGTGCCAACGTTAGCTCCCTGGCCACGCTTACTTTCTGCCCACAGATTCTACATGATACCATATTAGGCTCCTCCGTGTTCTTAGCAAAGACCTGCCACACGACGAGTAGCTGATTTTACCGCCCAACGCCTCCGCACTGAGTGGACTACTGCCGCAGTTGCCTCGCTGAGCCCCGTGCGCTACTGTCTTTGGACCTGCGAAGCGGGTTTTCTACCCCGGTGGCCGTTGGGCTCCCGACCTACAACTGCTGCTGTTACCCTGCTGAGACTCACGGCCACACAACCACTTGCTGGCTGGCCGCTGCCTGACGCGCAAGCTGACGCTCTTCTTTCTGACGATGATGAAGCCTTCTTCCACCCGGTCCCAAGTGCGGTCGGGCTACATCATTGCATCTATTTGTGTTTCATCGACACTATGTTCCTCATCACGGTCTTGGTAAGCCGAGGCTGACCTCTCACCACATGACCTCCCATGCCACTTCCACATCTAGTATTTGCCGCTACTGCAAGAATCGGGGATTTGGCCCTTTCTTCGTGCCAAGTAGATGCTGCTGCCCTCCTCAAATTGTTCACCTGCTATATTAGTTGCGTGAGGGCCCAGACCACATAGTAAGATCCTGGCTGAGGGAACTGGATGGACAGAGGCGGGCCTGAGGAGGACAGGTGAGGGCCGCGGACCCGCTCCGGGCCATGCCAACTAATGTGTTGTGTCGAGGTTCCCACCGACTCTTGGCTGGGGTTGTAGATGTCATCTGGGAGGAAGTGGATGACTAGTCAACCAATCAAGAACCCTTGGGTTGCTGGCAAAACCCACTGGCCCGCTAGATGGACAGCGGCAGTTGTGGCCTCACCGCGTGACCCTGCTGCGACGTCCCCTTGCTGTGCTGCGACCTGGCCCGTTTCAGAAAATGTTTGTGCAACTGCCACTCGCCGTTGCAGAGCCTGCCACTCTCTGTCTGACTTGACTGTTTGTTTTCTAAAATGTACAGGCCACGTTGATGATAGCTATCTGTATATGATAAATATACACCAGTTTTTGACTCCCAAATGAACCCAGTAACACAAGCTGGGTTAACCTTGGATATAAATTGCGCTTCCCACAAATGCCAGGAAAAATTTACTTGTATGTGTCGTTTACAAGCACTTGTGTGGTTTTACTAAAGTCAAAAGCACAAAACAGGCTTAATTACCTTCGCTTGTGAATTATGCTACAAGAAAAGTCTATATTTCGTGTGTTGGAAAAGCGGTTTATTTTTGTCAGCCAGGCAGGCAAAACAACGCTTAATTAACCCCTGGATGTAAATGCGCAATTAGAATTGATCCACCCTCAAACTAGAGCTTTGTAGCGTATTACAATGGTATGTATTTTCTAGCCACACAACAAGAGATTAAATTGTAATTAACTTTTGCTTGTGTATTAGGGCTACCAACAAAAAATATAATATATTTGGCGTTGAAAAAGAGGTTTATTTTTGTCAGCCCAGCAAGCAAATCAACGCTTAATTAAACCCCTGGATGTAAATTGCGCAATAGAACTTGAGCCACCACAAACTAGTAGCTTTGTAGCGATTACAATGGCGGTATTTTCTACGCAACACAACCAGGGATAAAATTGTAATTATCCTTATGCTTGTGAATATGGTACCAAAAAAAATTTAAATATGTTGGCGTTTGAAAAAGACGGTTTATTTTTGTCAGCACACCAGCACCAAACAACGCTTATTAACCCTGGATGTTCAATTGCGCAATAGAATTGAGCCACACAAACTAGTAGCTTTGGAGCGAGGTACACTGGCGTCTTTTCTACGCCACACAACAAGAGATAAAATTTGTTAATTAACCTTTGCTCTGTGAATTAGGCTACCAAAAAAAAAAATATATATTTGGCGTTGAAAAAGACTGGTTTATTTTTGTCAGCACACCAGCAATCACAACGCGTAATTAACCTGGATGAAATTGCGCAATAGAATTGAGCCACCACAAATAGTAGCTTTGTAGCGCGTGTTACAATGGAGTTTTTCTACGGCCACACAACAGAGATAAAATTGTAATTACCCTCTGCTTGTGATTTAAGGCTACCAAAAAAAAAATATATATTTGGCGTTGAAAAAGCGGTTTATTTTTGTCAGCACACCAGCAAACAACGTTAATTAACCCCTGATGTAATTGCGCAATAGAATTGAGCCACCACAAACTAAGTAGCTTTGTAGCGTGTTACAATGGCTTATTTTCTAGCACACACAACAAGAGATAAAATTAGTAATTAACCTTTGCTTGTGAATTAGGCTACCAAAAAAAAAAATATTATTATTTGGGTTGAAAAAGACGGTTTTATTTTTGTCAGAACACCAGCAAAAACAACGCTTAATTAACCCCGGATGTAAATGCGCAATAGAAATGAGCCCCACAAACTAGGTAGCTTTGTAGCGTGTTACAATGGTGTATTTTCTACGACACACAACAAAGAAAAATGTAATTACCTTAGGTTGTGAATTAGGCTACCAAAAACAATATATTATTTGGCGTTGACAAAGACGGTTTATTTTAGTCATGCACACCAGCAAAACAACGTTATCTAACCCTGGAATGTAAAATTGCGCAATAGAAGTGAGCCACCACAAACTAGTTAGCATTGTAGCCATGTTACAATGGCGTATTTTCTAGCACACAACATGATGATAAAATTGTCAAATTAACCTTTGCTTGTGGAATTAGGCTACCAAAAAAAATATATATATTTGGGTTTGAAAAAGTCGGTTTATTTTTGTAAGCACACAGCAAAAAAACGCTTAATTAACCCCAGGATGTAAATAGCGCAAATAGAATTGAGCAGCAAAAATGGAGTTGTATTGTATTGTAAAAACGCTGTTTCTTTAAATGAATACCAACAGGAACATGGCTTAGATCCACTTGGATATGAATGTATATGCAGCTGCAGTGGACGCACACTGGATTTCAGATCCAATACCCCAAAAAATCAGAAATAGACATTCAGAAACAGTCTCTGAGCAAGCTGAGACAACCCCACAAAAATCGCCTGTGTAAAAAATCAGTTCTTCAGAATGCGTATCACGCAGCAGCACCTTCCCTGACAGTACAGTGAGAGGAGTGTGAGCTCCCAGCGGCACGCGCATCGGTTTATATGGTGCGTGGTGACTGTTCCCAGAATCCCGCCGGGTCTCTGATGGGCTTATCTCTGCACATGTCATTGCAGGCGATGCCCTGTTCCTCCCAGAGTGCTTTGCCCCATGTACGCCAAGTGCCTCGCAGCAATTTTATCAATGAAAAGCCACTTCGTTCCCGCGAATCACCCCAAAGTACGGATTTCGTACGAACCGAAGTTTTCTGAAATTCTAAACGAAATTCCACTTCGGTTAGAATCGATTCGCCCATCTCTAATAATACTAATAATAATATTAATAATAAATAAAAATTAAATAGGGCTTTTTTAGTGTGCAAAACATTGGAAAGCACATATTTTCTTTACACTTCACAAATACTTGCTGCTTATATCAATAAAATACATTTAAGTTTGTGCCTGTAACGTTTAAAAATGAGAAACCGTTCAACGGATATGAATAATTTTGCAACCCACTGTATATGATTAGTTTGTGGGACAGAAAAGTATAGAACACTACTCTTTTCTGTCCCACAAATAACAGAATCTGCAACTGAAAACAGCACAAACATGTTGACTACATTTGGCCTGTTGTGGTCCATGGCAGCTACAGTATATAACCGTATATGTCTTATAAGACCTTCTAGCATGTATTCAGGAGTATATAACCTAGCCTACAGAGTTAACCCTCATTGCCTGCTTATGGTATTCTTGTGTTCTCCTTTTGTTGATTAATGCCTTCTTTTATATGGTTCCACTCCTGCCCCTGTGCAATCTCCCTTACTTTTACTTTTGACAATTTTTTCCTTTGTTTTGCCTTTTTTATAAGGGTGCTTTCACACGGCGCAGTTTTGGTGCAGTTTTAACTGCACTCCAATTAAACTGCCTTTATTCCCAGCAAGCTTCTTTCACTTAGCTAAACTTTTTGGAAAATGAGTAATCAATAAGTTCGTTTGTATCCACAAGACTTCAAACACAGTCATTGATTACTTACTTGAAACACCTTTCTGAACAATTTAGACAAATGAAAGAAGCTTGCTGGTAATAAAGGCAGTTTAATTGGAGCACAGTTAAAACTGCACCAAAACTGTGCTGTGTGAAAGCACCCGAAGGATGGGCTCAGCATCAAGAAACTAATTTGCAATTGGAGAAGTCTGGTGTCATCATGGGCCCATGCACAATTTAATGGTAATGTGCAATGTGTTGGTGCTGACCATTGTGCCATGACATTGCTGTACAGAGAAGGACTAATAAGAGGGTATATAAAATGGTCAGCGAGGGATGTAGTCGGGAAGTGTTTATTAAAATAAAATGTTTTTGTGTTGTGTTGTTTTTTTACCATTTAATTCTAGTGCTAGTAATGGAGGTGTCTGACAGATGCCTCTCCATTATTATTTCTGGGGGTTGGTGTCAACCAAAAGTCTTTTTGCCACTTCAAGACAGTTTTCAGAAAACGGGGTGCCAAGTGTGAAGGTGGGGTGTCACCCAGCTTCACTGGACACTGGATAGCCTACCTAAAGTCCAGGAAATCTGGGTGAGACATAAACAAAGGAGCAGGGAACTGACAGGTGGCAACTCATAACCCCTTCGGCTTGACACAAAATACATGTCGCAGAATGAAGGAGGCAGGAGATGGGAGACGCAGACTGGGAGTGGGGAGAGGGGAGAGAAAATACTCACTTTCCAGGCAGCGGGCTACGGAGCTCGATTTTATAGTCCAACTGTGGGATCCCCCCACTGTCAGTGGTGATGGAGCAGTGTCTCATGATGCTGCTCCAGTGACGCTTCTCTTAAAGGGGTTGTCTCACTATATCGATTCATCTTACCTCAGTCCTGTTGTCTTGGTTTCATTTTGAATTCAGGGGCGTGTTTACTGGCTTCTACCAGGCTGCAGTAGAAACCAGGTCTGTAGCTATAGCGACCAGTGCTGGCAGCCTTTCAGAAAGAGAGTAAACAGGTCTGTAGCTTTTAGCGACCCGAGAAGCTGATGAGTGTACATTACAAGAGGGGATATCTAGGAATAAGTAGGACAAAGTTAATGGACATTTTTGAAAAGTACTTGTTTTTGAAAAGATTTTAACATAAAAAGCAATCCTTGTAGTGAGACAACGCCTTTAAAGAGCCTCTGACAGCTTTTCTGCTGCAGGAGGTTCACCAACTCTTTCAGGGGAGCAGGAGGTATCCTCTATCTGTGGGAATTTTCTGCATAATTCAGGAGAAATGGTAAGTATGTTGTAACCATTGAGATACATAGATCTGCGTTTTTCCTGTGTATACAAAATATTGTACCAATATATTCCACTACAGGGGACAGAGAACGCACTCCAATTATTTTTTTGCTATAAATAGTGGAGCGATTATTTTGGCTATCGTCATCGGGTCGATAGTCGATTTGGGGAATTATCAATAAGATATTCGGAAAATCGATAATGATTATACCGATGTTTTTTAAAAGTCATGGGAGAGAAAAACCTTCATTCTTACACCCAAACGGGGCTGGAAACGGGAATTAACATCCACAACAGCAAACTGTTTAGTGCTACTTTTTTTGGCCTCGTTCACAGGGCTTATTTTGCCACGGATTGGCGCCGTACTGGCCCCCCCCGGGATTTGCCTGCAGTACGGCGCCAAAATCCGCGGCCCAAATTCGGTAATCCCGCTTCATAGGAACAGGGAATCCGTCGCTCCTCCCCGCTCGGCGAATCCGCCCCCGGGGGGGGGGAAGGGGAATGAACATTATTTACGGCGGGGACGGCCGAAAAACAATGCTTGTCTATGGGGCCGGGAGCGGCGCCCCCGTCCCGCCCTTTATTTCACGGCGGATTTGTGAGCTAATACAGTCAAAAAATCCGTGGGAAAAAGCCGTGTAAACCCGGGCCTTAGACAACACACTAAGGTTAAAAAACCCACGGGAAAAAATCACGACCTTCACTATCCCTGTCTTGCACCACAGCTGACCCTTAAACCCTGCAGCCCCCCAAAATTTTAAAAAAGTCCAGAAGGGCTTTATGATTTAAACCATCATTTTACTTGAACTGGATATTGAATATCCCTGTCCGGGACGCAGCATGAGCTCCAAATCCCATGACCCCCAGATTTTAAAAAAGTGGGGAAAAAAAGGATCTTTCAACCACCTTTTTATTTCACGGGAAAAAGGGATATCCCTGCCCTGGAACGCACATACCCCCCAAACCTGATGGACCCCAATTTTAAAAAAATGCCGGGAAAAAAAGGAGTCTTTAAACCACCATTTTATTTTTCACTGGCATTGACTATCCCTGTCCGGGGGCCCCAAGCTGACCCTTAAACCTGTTTGATCCACAGATACAAAAGTGGCACATGCTATTTTGTACGTGACTGTCATTTAGTATATTTTTTGGAAAACTGAAATTTTTTTAAAAGAATTTTTTAGGGAATTTTTTAATTTTAAGTTTTACTTTTTTTCATTTGCTTTTTTTTCAAGTGTGATAAAATACAACATACACCCCCTCCCCCCGTTTTTAAAAATTTTTTTTTTCACGTGTAGATGTGTTAATTCATCCGCACACCCCATAAGTAATAAAAAAGTCCTAATCCCCCCAAAACACTTCTTAGTTTAGGAAGACATTTGCCCTCCTGGCTCTGAAGTGATTCGCCAAAAATTTTAAATTTTTCATTTTTCCTCCCCAAAACCCTTTTTCAGTGATTTGGGACGTCCCCGGAGATCGATGATGCGCCCATAGTGACCCAGCCCCAGAAAATTTTAACCTCAAATTGTGAATTGTGCCCGCCCCGGAGCCCTTTTTGACACTACTTAACCCACAAAATCACCTTTTCAAAATTGATTTTTTTGGAAATTTGAAACTCTCTGTTGCCCCTAACGGGGGAGCCCGTGCTGCCATCACCATCTGTTACGCGGAGGTCCAGTGCCAGGGAAGACTTACAGTGGGGGGCGGTGGAGCCAGGCTGGTCTGCATCTTTTAACCGCAGGGTTTACACCAGGGCCGGAGTTACAGTGGGTGCCCCTAAGAGCCCTAGGCTGGCGTCTGTCATCTATTAACATGCAGGTTAAAATGCCCTTATGACGCCGCAACGTCAACAGTCGTGCTGAAGCAGAGTGCGGAAGTGTGAGGTAAGACCTCCAGCCTTCCTCAGTACACAGTCAAGACCTGGGTAGCGCTTGCCCCTCCGTATGAGTGCGGACCAATTGAGCTTCACTTGGAAATACTGGTGGTTAACGCTCCTGTTCTACCCAGGTGCCCTTTTTCTTGGCATTCTTTTTCTCATTTTCCTCAACGTGCTGGAGGAAAATGTCTCTGTACTTTGTTCTCTGTCCGTGCTCCATACTCCATGTCCTCTGAATAACCTACATCTGGTCAAGTTTTCCTGTACCTCCCTTGTACGATTCAGAGGATTTTTTTTAACAGCTATTTTGTACATGCAAGTTATATATATACACATCGGGACAACTTCTGTAGTGTTATAATTTGATTTCGGCCATGTACAGTTTTATTTCAGATTGCATTAGAAAACCCATAGGAGCGTCGCTCGCTCTCCATTGGTCCAAATAACCGCCTCTTTTAACTTAGCCAATCACAGAGCGCGCTCAGAATTTCTTTTCCCCATAGAACTCTATGAGAAAGTAGCTCGCGCTCTGATTGGCTAAGCTGGACGAGCCCCCGCCGCTTCAACCAAACAGCTCGTTTCTGCATTTTTACTGTATTTTGAACTGTCCCGCCTTTGAATATGATTGGTCAATTTTTCTCCATAGGATATAATGGGACATTGTCGCTCCTATTCTGATTGGTCAATTCTCCTCCATAGGTTAGAATGGGACATTGTCGCTCCTATTCTGATTGGCTGGTTTATGCCGACCAATAAGAATAGCTTAAACAATTTGAATTACTGTATTTCCCGGCGATTCTCTCTATTGCAATTCCCTATGTAGCGCCGGTTCTCGGCGACAATCGCGTTGTTCGGGTTTTTAACTGCTTTATTTGTACAGAAGGGTTCGGCTCTTTATCTGATAATGTTTGACACTTAATAAAAATCATTTTTTGATTAATACTTCATGCCGCACGGCGCTGAGTGCCGAGATTTCATTGCGCCCATCTCTCCATAGACTATAATGGGAGAAGTAGCTCGCTCTCTGATTGGCTGTGATAGCCAAGCACCCGCTAGCTCAGCCAATCAGCTATTTTCTGTCTTTTTACTGTATTTTGAATTATCCCGCCGTGGATTCTGATTGGTCTAAACTTCTCCATAGACTAGAATGGGTCTTTGTCACTCCTATTCTGATTGGCCGAGCTAGCCAAGCCCCCGCTAGCTCAGCCAATCAGCTCTTTTCTGTCTTTTTACTGTATTTTGAATTATCCCGCCGTGGATTCTGATTGGTCAATCCTTCCCCATAGGTTTTAATGGTTCACTGTCGCTCCTATTCTGATTGGCTGGTTTATGCCGACCAATGAGAATAGGTTTCAGAATTTGAATTACTGTATTTCCCGGCAATTTCCAATATCATAATTCTTGATATTGCGCCCTTCTAGAGTTTTGGAAAGTGTTTTTTTTATTATTATGTTTATCTTTTACGTTCAGCTCTTTTCTGACACTGTTTTCCGCCTTTATAAAGGCGATTTTTTTCAGAATCATACTCCTGCTGCACGGAGCGGAGCGCCGAGATTTCTGTCGTGATCTTCGATCCGCTTCCCTGCATGTTTCGATCCCGCTTCACTTCGCCTCTGTCGGAGGATTTAGACCAAAAAAAACCCGGTCTGCCTGTCGGAGCTGCCGAGCGCTGCACTGCGCCTCGCTTTGCCGACTCTCCATCGTACATGCCTCGGAGTTTTCGAGCGCGCCTACCCCGCGCCCACACCGCGCCCACCGCCCGCCCCTTCATGCGGGGCGCAGCTGAAAGCCTAACACTGAATCCCTGCGTCCGACAGGGGGATTCGGGCCGGGAGGCGCAGTATACGCCAGAAAACAGGCGAAAAGCCCGTTCATACATGTCGCCCAAAGTGAGTAAATGGAATACGGTGTTGTCATGAAACCTTGCTGTCTTTTACAGTCTCCTCACAGCAAAACCAGCAAAATGAACTGTTGGGAACTGAGAATAAAATATTGCAGTAAGAAATGATCATTTTAAAAAAAAGTTTTCAAGAGGACCATTTCTGTTTGAAAGAGTAATGTGAAGTAGACTGGCAACTAATCGGTGACCTCGGCAATTGGGGCCACAACATCATCAGAGATCCATGCCTGATTCATCTTGATGAAATTCAAACGATCCACATTATCTGTGGAAAGCCGGATGCGTTTGTCTGTAATGACTCCTCCAGCTGTGCTGAAGGTCCGCTCAGATATGACGCTGGCTGCTGGGCAGGACAACACCTCTATGGCGTGGCGAGCGAGCTCGGGCCATTCGTCCATTTTGGATACCCAGAAGTCTATTGGGTCCGGAACACATCCAAAAACATCGGTGTTGAGAAGCAGATAGTCGTGCACCATGATCTTAAGCTGGTCTCTGTGTGTTGGATGTGTGCCCTGCATTGCATGCGTTGGTGAGGTGGTAAATAAAGATTGCCAGAGGTCACCCATTAGGCTTCTGCCACCTTGCCTGCTGCTGCTGCTGCCGCTACGGCTACTTGGCACTCTACTGCTGTCACGTCGCTGATGTTGTTCCACCGTGACATTTGAAGAACGTGAATCAGACGCAACAGATGTCTCCAGTTGATCAATCAGCAAGGTCTCCATTTCCTGCATTTTACTCTCTATTTGGGTGGGTGGAAGGAAAGGGCTGAGTTTTGGGTTGTCCCAGGGCTCCAGGAGGGGGGCCACCCAGTAACTGTTGTTGAGTTTGATGGCCTTAATGCGAGGATCATGTTGGAGGAAATGGAGCATCCAAGCACTCATGTGAGAGATGGAGCCTTGATTCCCAAGCCTCTGGGTCGAGGGGCACTAGCAAACTGATCTTCCTCATCTTCCTCCTCCGCCTCAAATTCGCGCCAACCTCTTTCCAAGGCAGGGACGTCGGTAACGTCGGTGTCTAGGAATACCTCCTCCTCCTCCGCTTCCTCCGGCACAGCTTCAACACAGCCCTGACTTGCCTCAGATGATGCACCCTGAGAGCTGATGCGCTGCCTTGCACTAGCCCTGGACCCCGAACCACTGCCTAATGAAGACCAATAAAATTGAGAAACTGTCGGGCCTTGTGGATTCGACGGAGAGAAAGGCTCTGTGTCCGCATCTGTGTCCGTCTCCTCCTCCGTCGCTGGCAGGACCTGTTGTTTCAGAGTGTCCAACGATCGTTCCTGAACTAAGATCACCACAATGCTCATGCTGACAAGGGCATCGTCCGCCCTGACCATTTTGGTTGCTTCTTCAAAACTAGCAAGGATGGTTCAGAGCTCTTTCACCTCCCTCCCCTCTCGGTGGCTCAACACCCCGAGGTCCGCACCGCTGCTTGTCAGGCCATGTGTCACTTCGTACTGCGTAATGGCATTGCGCTACTGCCACAATCGCTGGAGCATGTGGAGGGTGGAATTCCAGCGTGTTGCCACGTCAACAATGAGACGGTTGACGGGGAGGCCGAGCTGACGCTGCAACGCAGCCAGGCGGGACGAAGCAGGGTGCGAACGGCGGAAGTGCGAACTCAGACCTCGAGCCTTCCACAGCAGGCAGTCCAGACCCGGGTAGCTCTTTAGAAATTTCTGGACGACAAGGTTCATGACATGTGCCAGGCAAGGGATGTGCTCCAGCCTACCGATCTTAAGGGCGGCCAGCAGATTTCGCCCGTTATCACACACCACCTTCCCTGGCACAAGGCTCTTGTCACTCAGCCAGCGCTCGTTCTCGTTGCGGAGAGCCGTCCACAGCTCCTGACCTGTGTGTGGACGGTCTCCAAGACAGATTAATTTCAACACGGCCTGGTTTCTCTGGGCACGTGATGCCACCAGAGGACCTTGGGGGAAAGAGCCCTGCACAATCCCTGCGGTTTTGAAGAGCGTGCACTGATCCTGAAAGCCTCCGTCACCCCCAGAGACATCCCCCCAGCTCACCCAGTGAGCTGTGACAGAGATATAGCGGCCTTGGCCGTGCTTACTAGTCCATGTGTCGGTGGTCAGATGGACTTTTTCGGCCACAGATGCAGACAACACGCTTGAAATTTTAGATGACACGTGGCTGGCCAGGGCAGGGACGGCTTTTCTGGCAAAGAAATGCCTGCTCGGCATCTGGTATTGGGGGCAGGCAAGGGCCCCAATGTGGCGGAACCCATCTCTGTCCACCAGACGGTAAAGCAACATTTCCAAGGCAATGCCGACATTCAGGCTTTTGGCTTTGGGATGGTTTGGGTTAGTGTTTCTTCTGCTCCCAAACCTGGAAGACAGAAGGCTGGCTGATAGACTGGCCGCTGTACGGCATGCAGGTCGTCAAACTGGCAGAAGAAGAAGGGGTAGGATGGGTCTCTGGTGGTGCTGATGGTACTCGGGCGACGGTGGAGGCTGAAGCGGAGGCTGATCCCTGATCATGACTCTGAGAGACATGGGCAGCTGAGGAACGCTTGGTGGTGGCGGAGGAGGAGGAGGCAGAGACAGAGGGTGTGACAGTGGTTGGAGGCCCGGCGTCGGTCTGGCCTTTTTTGGCCAAGTGTTGCCTCCATTTCAACTCATGCATTCGCTGCATGTGACTAGACATGTTGGTGGTGGTTAAACACCTAAGATTCTTGCCTCTACTTATGCGTTTACGGCAAAGGCGGCATATGACATCGCTGGGTGAATCAGAGGCTTGCTCAAAGAAGGCCCAGGCTTGAGAGGTCCTGGACCTTTTTGACGGCGATAAGCGAGGAGCGGGGTTTCCGCTGACCGTGGCTGGCGGAATCATATCAGCGGACTTCTGCGACCGCCCTCTCCCTTTTTGAGGCGGGACCCGTACTGACACTACCCCATCGTCTTCCTCCTCGTCCAGTGATGAAGCGCTCGCAAGCAAATTCTGCTGAAAAGACCACGTTGGATCCGCAATGTTGTCATCATCATCATCAACACAGGTGACTTGGTCGTCCTGACATTCTGCATCCAGGAGCTGCGGGCTACAAGCAAGAGGGACTGCAAGGCGTTGCCGACCGCCCGGGATTTTTGCCGATTGACCGGCTTCCTTCTCCTCCTCTGATGGCATCAGTAACTGGGCGTCAGAGCAGAGAAAATCATCCTCTTTGACCTCTTGATCTTTTAACATGCCTTCTGACCCCAACCGCATTTTGTCATCAAAGAGGTCTTCAGAAAATGGATTATCCACAGTGGTGGGTACACGAGTTGACATTTGGGCTGCTTCATGTTGGACGGATGCTGATGATGCTGATGACAACATTTGTGGCCGTGACTGGGAGGATGAGGAGGTAAGACTGCTGGATGCAGGTTGCATTAACCACTGAAGGACAGATTGGCGACACTGTTCGTTACTGAGATTCACAGGGCCCTGACCCAGCGATGACAGGCCTGACGGTCCTGCAACTGACGATCCACTGGCATGCGTGTTGTCGCCAGCACTGGAAGGAGCACCTTCTCTCGTACCTCTACCTCCATGTCCTACCCCCCTCTTTGCTCGCTTACCACCTGAATTTCGCTCCATGTTCAGAAATATAAAAATTTGAGAAGGTATGGAAGAGTTTTGGAAAGTCTTTTATTAAAAGACGGCAAATCACAGCTATTCTCAAATCCCTCAAATCAAAACAAAATTGCTGTATTCAAATTTAACTACAAAGTAGCTCTATGAACAAAGCTTGACTGACCAAAAGTGAAAAAAAACACCTGTCTGAAATGTATACGGGATAATAAAAGGTATTTTTTGGCACCTATCAATTCACCTGTGGTGACTACTAAATTGCTGTATTCAATTTTAACTACAAAGTAGCTCTATGAACAAAGCTTGACTGACCAAAAGTGAAAAAAACACCTGTCTGAAATGTATACGGGATAATAAAAGGTATTTTTTTGGCACCTATCAATTCACATGTGCTGACTACCAAATTGCTGTATTCAAATTAAACTACAAAGTAGCTCTATGAACCATGCTTACTGAACAAAAGTGAAAAAAAAACACCTGTCTGAATGTATACAGGATAATTAAAAGGTATTTTTGGCCCCTATCAATTCATCTGTGGTGACTACTAAATTGCTGTATTCAAATTTAACTACAAAGTAGCTCTATGAACAAAGCTTGACTGACCAAAAGTGAAAAAAACACCTGTCTGAAATGTATACGGGATAATATAAGGTATTTTTTGGCACCTATCAATTCACCTGTAGTGACTACTAAATTGCTGTATTCAAATTTAGCTACAAAGTAGCTCTATTTGAACAAAGCATTGACTGACCAAAATGTGAAAAAAAACACCTGTCTGAAATGTATCGGGATAATAAAAGGTATTTTTTGGCACCTATCAATTCACATGTGGTGACTACTAAATTGCTGTATTCAAATTTAACTACAAAGTAGCTCTATAAACAAAGCTTGACTGACCAAAAGTGAAAAAAAAACCTGTCTGAAATGTATACGGAATAAAAAAAGGTATTTTTTGGCACCTATCAATTCATCTGTGGTGACTACTAAATTGCTGTATTCAAATTTAACTACGAAATAGCTCTATGAACAAAGCTTGACTGACCAAAAGTGTAAAAAACACCTGTCTGAAATGTATACGGGATAATAAAAGGTATTTTTTGGCACCTATCAATTCACCTGTGGTGACTACTAAATTGCTGTATTCAAATTTAACTACAAAGTAGCTCTATGAACAAAGCTTGACTGACCAAAAGTGAAAAAAACACCTGTCTGAAATGTTTACGGGATAATAAAAGGTATTTTTTGGCACCTATCAATTCACCTGTGGTGACTACTAAATTGCTGTATTCAAATTTAACTACAAAGTAGCTCTATGAACAAAGCTTGACTGACCAAAAGTGAAAAAAAACACCTGTCTGAAATGTATACGGGATAATAAAGGTATTTTTTGGCACCTATCAATTCACCTGTGGTGACTACTAATTGCTGTATTCAAATTTAACTACAAAGTAGATCTATCAACAAAGCTTGACTGACCAAAAGTGAAAAAAACACCTGTCTGAAATGTTTACGGATATTAAAAGGTATTTTTGGCACCTATTAGTACACCTGTGGTGACTACACAGTTGCTGGATTCAAATTTAACTGCAAGGTGGCTCTATCAACACAGTTGGCCTGCGCCAAAGTGAAAAAAACACGTATCTGAAATGTATACTGATAATAAAAGGTATTTTTTGGCACCTATCAACCTGTGGTGACTACAAAGTTGCTGGATTCAAATTTAACTGCAAAGTAGATCTATCAACAAAGCTTGACTGACCAAAAGTGAAAAAAACACGTATCTGAAATGTATTCGGATAATAAAAGGTATTTTTGGCACCTTTCAATTCACCTGTGGTGACTACAAAATTGCTGTATTCACATTTAACTGCAAAGTAGCTCTATCAACAAAGCTGTACTGCGCCAAAGTGAAAAAACACGTATCTGAAATGTATTCGGATAATAAAAGGTATTTTTGGCACCTTTCAATTCACCTGTGGTGACTACAAAATTGCTGTATTCACATTTAAGTGCAAGGTGCCTCAATGAACAAAGCTGTAGTGCGCCAAAGTGAAAAAAAACACGTATCTGAAATGTATTCGGATAATAAAAGGTATTTTTGGCACCCTTCAATTCACCTGTGGTGACTACAAAATTGCTGTATTCACATTTAAGTGCAAGGTGCCTCAATGAACAAAGCTGTAGTGCGCCAAAGTGAAAAAACACGTATCTGAAATGTATTCGGATAATAAAAGGTATTTTTGGCACCATTCAATTCACCTGTGGTGACTACAAAATTGCTGTATTCACATTTAAGTGCAAGGTGCCTCAATGAACAAAGCTGTAGTGCGCCAAAGTGAAAAAAACACGTATCTGAAATGTATTCGGATAATAAAAGGTATTTTTGGCACCTTTCAATTCACCTGTGCTGACTACAAAATTGCTGGATTCTAATTTAACTGCAAGGTGGCTATATCAACAAAGCTGGAATGGGCAAAATTGAAAAAGAACACCTATCTGAAATGTATACTGATAATAAAAGTGGAGTTTTGCACCTAACAAAGAGATCTGCAGTTACTAGAAAAGATGTGTATCCTAATATAAGTTCAGGCTGCCCAATATCCAGGAAATATTTCAATAGAAAACTGTTAATAATAAAGCTATTGCAGTGCAATGTCTACACTAAGTCTTGGTGAACTATATCCAGTATTCTTTAAAGTGCTCGTCTGTGTTCGCCCGTGGGACCCCTCCCCCCCCCCCACGCTCCCCACCGTGACTCTACAGCGGTAGATGCTCCTTTAAAATTCTCTACCTAACTACATAAAATCTTCAAATCTCTGATCTAACTAAGTTGTAAGGATCACAGCTAACAGTAGAGCTTCTCTGTGAAGAAATAGAGTAATTTCGCTGAGCTGTTTGCTGAGCTGTTTGCTGAGCTGTTTGGACAGAGGCAGAGCGCACGTCCTACTGCTATGAGACGCTGACAGACACTGATCATGAACAGGAAGGACTGTTCTATGTAAAACGAGGTCATGTGATTTTTCCAGCCAATCGCAACCATACACATCCCAGTCATGACGTCGCACATCCAGCACACCCTATTCTGTAAGCTGATTTGCTGGCTGCCAAAATGACAGGAAGCGCCGAAAATGGCGCAATATTAATAGATTATGCACAGATTTTAACCTAAATTATCGCGTGATCTAAAAAATCCGATCAACGTAAATACCGTGACGATTTCAACTTTGCCGATAATAATCGCTCAACACTAGCTATAAACGTTCCCATTCAGACAAAGGCATAACTTGAAGTTCAAGGAACTCAATGTAAAATTTGTAACAGAGCTCCCACCTAATATGTGCCATTTATAATATTAGTGTCTGTTTATGTGTCAAAGAGGCCTTTGAGCTCTATTAGACGTTAGGGCAATTGCTACATACCTATGCATCACCTAAAGCTACACCCTTGGAGTCACGCATGAAGGAATAAATATATAATTTTTAAAGATAAATAACAAATAAATATACAAGATTCATGTTCTTCACAGGCCAATGCCCTTTTGATCCCTACTACAACCGGTCTAAAACCTTTAGCTGAATGACATCATTGCTGGCTAATGGAGCCTTTAACATTGCAATGGGTCCATTCATTTTGAGATATTTTGATAGAATCCATTGATTTTGCTGGGTAATGCAGCCTTAAGCAGACAGTCTATTCAGTGGCTACACTGTGAGATGAGAGATACAGATTACAGCCTCAAGAGACTTCTGTCAGCAGCTTTCCAGTGACCGACCTCTGTAACCTTGACCTAGAACGTAGTGTTTTTTTCCCTCCACACAAATAAGAATCCTTATCTCTAATAAATGTTAATTTACACAGCTCAAAAATAATTTGGCGGCAGTAAACAGGAACACGGGTAAACAGATGAATAATCTTGTATCAAGTTTGGCTTTAATTAGGTTGTGGCCTGAGATAATCTCAGTAAATAATGAATAGATGCTACACATGGAAAATAACAAGAAGAATTCCACTGTTATAAGGTAATAGATAATGCGTCACTTACAGGACGGGGCTGCTGGGTTCTTACTAAATTCAATTCATATAGCCATCTGCTATTATCCAGTCTATAAAGGTTATTTTACCTTAACTTAATTTGTAAATTAGATAGAATCTAGACAATTGCTTTACTATTTGGCTACACCATTGGTGAACCTTTAATGACTTTTATTTTATGCAAATAAACCATAACTATTGCATAATCAAAAGTTCCACAACGTTCTATTATGATATACAGCACGTAAAACAATTATTGAACACTTCACCAATTTTCTAAGTAAATATTTATCTAAAGTTGCTATTCACAAGAAATTCTCATCAGATGTTGGTAACAACCCATCCAATCCACACAGGCAAAGAAATCAAACCATAGATGTCTATAAATTATGTTATGTGTAATAATGAGAAATGATACAGGGGAAAAGCACTGAACACATGAAGAGAGGTGTAAAAAGCCATGGAAAGTCATGACACCAGCTGAAATTTATCAGTAATCAGTTTTCACTTAGTGAAAAAAAATATCAGCTGGTTCAACTGATGGCCTATAAAAATGTGTGTTATTACCAAGATTCTACACAAGAAAGGCTATGTTCATACGTTGTATTTGCAGGGCGTATTTACGCCCCGCAATTATGCCGTGTGGACGGGGGCGGGGTGGGAGCGGGGGGCCGGCACCTCACCGGCCCATAGAGAATCACTGCTAGCGGCGTATACGCGCCGCTAGAAAGTGACATGTCAATTATCTCCCCGCCCGGCGACTTTGCCGGGCGGGGAGAGGAGACGTAATCCATAGTTCTCTATGAGAACTGTGAATTACCGTAATGAATGGGCCGTTTTCGGCCCATAATTGGTGCACTTCGGCACGTACTTACGGACCGAAATATGGCCCATTTTAAGCCATGTGAACATGGCCAAACTCTCATAATGGGTAAAACTAGTGAGTTTATTGCTGCTTAACATACTGACGGCATTGGGTAGAGAAGAATTCAAGGTTCAAATGAGCACTCTTGGGGCCATAATCTGGAAGTGGAAAGAACATTATTTCACCATAAAGGTGCTTTCACACGGTGCGTTTATTACGCGTTTTTTGTGCAGCAAGGCACAGCAATTAATGCTGTACACTGCTGCACAAAAAATGCATCAAAAATGCATCAAAAACGTGTCAAAAACTCACCATGTGAAAGCACCCTAAACCGGCCACGACCAGGTGTTCCCCAAAAGATCTCAGAAAGAAGAGTGAAAAAAATTATCTAAAGAGTTGTCCGAGAGCCAATGACCACCTCTGGAGAGCTACAGAAAGACATGGAATCAGCAGGTACAATTGTTTCAAAGAAAACAATAAGCAATGTACTCAACCCCAATGAACTGCATGCACAGTCACCATGCAAGACTCCATTACTGAACATAAAGCATGTTCCAGAGCATTTAAAGTTTGCTCAACATCATTTAGACAAGTCTGTGAAGTAGTGGGAGAATCTAAACTGGTCTGATGAGACCAAAATTAGACTCTTGGATGTGATTATACACACACCATGTTTGTTGGACAAAAGGCATTGCATATCACCCCCAAAACGCCATAGCAGCAGTGAAGTTTGGAGATGGGAACTTCATGGTGTGAAGCTGTTTTTCAGACACCAGCAGACTTGATAAAAATCTGCTGCTATCTACCAGGATGATGAAGATGAAAGGGTAGACAGTTCAGCAAGACAATGATCCCAAACACACAGACAAGGAAACTCTCAATTGGTTTTAGAGAAAGAAAATAAAGCTGCTGGAATGGCCCAGCCAATCACCTGAGCTGCATCCAAAAGAAAATCTATCTGAGAAACTAAAGCTCAGAGTTTATAGAAAGAGCCCACGGAACCTTCAGAATTTGAAGAGTGTTTGTGTGGAAGAATGGTCCAAAATCCCAACTGAGCAACATATGCGACTAGTTTCTCCATACAGGAGGCGTCTTGATGCTGTCATCACCAACAAAGACCTGTGTTCTAATTATTAAATACATTTCAGTAAGTGTGTTCAATACTTTTTTCCTGTTTCATTTCTAATCATTACACATAACTTCATTTATGGACATCTATGGTTTGATTTCTTTGCCTGTGCGGATTTGATGGGTTGTTACCGACATCTGGTGAGAATTTCGGGTGACATGTATGTACAGGACTGCGCCAGTAGTCTGGCGTCCTTTCAGCCCCAAAACTGGCGCAGTCCTGTACGCTTGATGTATTAGAAGGCGTACTCCAAAATTAGGCGCATTATACTGTAATGCGCCTAAGATGCAGGGGGCACTACAATCATATGATTCTACACATTTATGACTGAAGGACGGCAAAACCAGGAGCTTTTGTGCTGGAACATGTAGAACACTTTAAAAGTGGTTTACCCAAGCATGAATTGTCGCTTAGTAGCTATAAAGCGCTAAATCTATGACCAGCAGTAGAACAGGTTCATAGATTCAGATGCATTCTACGCTACTAACACGTGCAATAAAATTGGTGCCTGGGCGCCAAAAATCATAAATGTCGTCCCAAATGTCAATGAATCTTTAGAAATAAATTTACTTAGAAAATTGGTGACTTGTTAAAAACTTATTTCACCCGCTGTATGTTTCAGTTTTTTCACAATCAGCTGTCAGTGAATGGCAACATTTTTGTAACCTAACCTGATGAAGTGCCACTAGCACGTAACATGTAGTTTATCTTTTTATTGAATAAATTACTCTTTTGTTATAGGCGTTTTTTTTACACTACTTTATTCCCGTGACGCTTATTCCTAATGCACTAGAAGTCTGTTGGCCTGGGTGAGTGCTATGCCCCACATGGTTTTAAGGCAACTAGACTGGTTGGGTCTCAGGTCCAAACCAAAATCAATGAGTATTACAAGGGATTGTACAGTATGGCTGTATTATATTTGGAAACTGTCGTTGGTAACCATATGGCAGTATTATATGGGTTTTTGAACATCTGATTATGTAGTATTCTTTAAATGCTGAATATTATTTGGGCCATGCTTGGTGGTATTCTATAAGTATTATATCAGAAATATGTGGTGACCTTTAGGCTATGTCTACATAGCATAAGAATACCGTTTGAATTTCAGTGGATTCAGTATTTTGAATCCAGCGAAAATCCGACAGTACCCTGTGGGGTTTAAAATCCGACAGAATATGCAACATGTTGTATATTCCGCTGGAATCCGCTCGGATTTGTCATCGCCAAAAACCGCGGTCCAGCAATGTCAAAGTAACGTCGGATTTTGGACGGCTTTTTGACATAAGCTGTGTGGACTTGGCCTAAAGGGATTTTGCCATTTGGCAAAATCTCCTGTGGAAGCTGGTTCGAAATTCATTACAAGCCGGCCTCAGAGAGTTATGGCAGTTCCGAACATAGCCAAGTGAGCGTGCATTCATAGACATCTTTGGGGGAGAGCTGTGCAAGCGCAATGTTTGGGGGAGAGCTGTGCAAGCGCAATGTTTGGGGGAGAGCTGTGCAAGTGCAGCTCTCTCACGATTCACTGAGGTCGACTTGTAGCAAACTAGGATACGACCTCCAAGTGGCAAAACTCCTTTAAAATCTATAGCAGCATTACCTTGGCATTATATTGCTGTATAATGTGGGCTGAAATGATAAGAAAACTATTGCACTGGGGGAGGACTACCTTGCTTGTTGGATAGATCCTTTTACAGTATTTTCTCTAAAACTGTCCCTGTCTTCTCTTACGGTTTTTCAGAATCAGAGTAATAGACTTTGCACTGACGTATTAAAAAGGCAAAAATTGTAGCTTTTTCATAGTTTGTTATTGAGAGAAAGTCATTTTTTATCAAATCTGAGCACAGAGCGGAGGTTTCCACATCCTCCCACAGGATCACTTTAAAAGCTCTGTATAACAGAAAATGACTGCTGTAAAGTGTGTGTAGTGGACAGAAGAGTGCAGTCTACAAGATCCTCTCCAGCATGACTTATTATTATTCCCTTTCATCTGCAGCTACTTTAAGCAGAGACATTTTTCTTAAATATTCTACTTCAAAAACAAGATGTACTCCCAATATTGTGTATACTCTGTAAAGTAGAATAGTGGGAAGAGGAGTGATCAAAAATTGCAGTATTCTGGCTTGCCTGAATGCAAATACATTATAAGTAGTCAAATAAAGCAGATACAAAAAGTAAAGGCAAAGGGCGACATGTATGAATCTCGCCGCGTCGGAGCGCACCTTTCCGCCAGTTTTCCGGCGAAATCTGCGCCTGATTTATGTCGGCGCCGGGGCGCGCTCATACATACCATGCGGGACTTAGGCGCAGTGCGGGGCTGCGCCTAATATTTGCCGTCCGAGGAGGTGCGCTCATACATGCGGGGAAAAGTTCACCGCACCTCACCAGTGTGTGGGGCGCAGTGCGGGACTTAGGCGCAGTACAGGACTGCGCCTTACATGTATTCCGATTCGAGACAGGCTGGAAAACAGCGAAAAAATCATTAAAGATGTCCGTGCGGCAGAGTATGAATCAAAAAATCGCCTTTATAAAGGCGTACAACATTCTCTGAAAAAGAGCTCAAACCTACTAAAAAAATACATAAATAAAATCACTTTCCAAATATCAAGAAAGGCGCTATATCGGGAATTTGGATATTGGAAATTGCCGGGAAATACAGTAATTCAAATTCTGTAAGCTATTCTTATTGGTCGGCAGAAGCCAGCCAATCAGAATAGGAGCGACAATGAACCATTATAACCTATGGAGAAATATTGACCAATCAAAATCAAAGGCGGGACAGTTCAAAATACAGTAAAAATGCAGAAAAGAGCTGATTGATCCTTGGCTAACGAAAATAAAGAAATAAACATGATTTTATTGCATTAATATTTTTTTTTCTTTACCCCAATATTATTGATCATTTTATATACACATCGGTACAACTTCTATAGTCTTATCATTTGATTTCGGCCATGTACAGTTTTTTTCCAGATTGCACTAGAAAACCCATAAGAGCGTCGCTCGCTCTCCCATTGGTCCATATAACCGCGCCTCTTTTAAGCTAGTCAATCACAAACAGAGCTCGCTCTGCATTTCTTTTCCCCATAGAACTCTATGAGAAAGTAGCTCGCGCTCTGATTGGCTGGGATAGCCAAGCCCCCGCTAGCTCAACCAATCAGCTCTTTCCTGCATTTTTACTGTATTTTGAACTGTCCCACCTATGAATTTGATTGGTCCATACTTCTCCATAGGTTTTAATGGTTCACTGTCGCTCCTATTCTTATTGGCTGGTTTCTGCCGACCAATGAGAAGAGCTTAAACAATTTGAATTACTGTATTTTCCGGCAATTCTCTATATCCCAATTCCTGATGTAGCGCCGGTCTCGGCGACAAATGCGTTGTTCGGGATTTAATTGATTTATGTTTAGAGAAGGTTTCAGTTCTTTTTCAGAGAATATTTTACACTTAATAAAAATGATTTTTCTTATCATACTCCATGCCACACGGCGCTGAGCGCCGAGATTTCATTGCCCAGATCTCTCCATAGACTACAATGGCTCGCTCTCTGATTGGCCGACATAGCCAAGCCCCCGCTAGTTCAACCAATCAGCTCTTTTCTGCCTTTTTACTGTATGTTGAACTGTCCCCTTTGATTTTGATTGGTTCTAACTTCTCCATAGGTTGTAATGGATCCCTGTCGCTCCTATTCTGATTGGCCAGGATTGCCAAGCCCCCGCTAGCTCAACCAATCAGCTCTTTTCTGCCTTTTTACTGTATTTTGAACTGTACCACCTTTGATTTTGATTGGTCAATAGTTCTCCATAAGTTTTAATGGTTCACTTTCACTCCTATTTTGATTGGCTGGTTTATGCCGACCAATGAGAATAGCTTACAGAATTTGAGTTACTGTATTTCCCGGCAATTTCCAAGATCCTAATTCCTGATATTGCGCCGTTCTAGATTTTTGGATAGTGATTTTTTTTTATTTATTTTTCATTTTTGAGGTTTGAGCTCTTTTTCTGAGAATGTTTTACGCCTTTATAAAGGTGATTTTTTTGGAATCATACTCCATGCCACACGGAGCTGAGCGCCGAGATTTCTGTTGCGATCTTCTATGTTTCCTCGCATGTTCCGTTCTCGCTTCACTTCGCCTCCGCCGGATCATTTAGACCAGAATCAACCAGGTCTGCCTGTCGGAGCTGGCGAGCGCTGCATTGCGCCGCACTTTGCCGACTCACGATCGTACATGCCTCGGAGTTTTCGAGCACGCCGCGTCTCGCCCCGGAACGCCTACACCGCGCCCACACCGCGCCCATTGCACGCCCCTTCATGTGAGGCGCAGCTGAAAGTGGCGAACGCTGCGCCTAACACCGCATCCCTGCGTCCGACAGGGGATTCGTGTCGGTGAGGCGCAAGTAACGCCAGAAAACAGGCGTAAATGCCGTTCATACATGTCGCCCAAAGAGCTTGCCATCTTAAAGTATCCATTTTGAAAAAAAATCAAAAACATTCAAGTCCATATAGTTAAATGAAAAGGGCCCCCTGGGCTTCCTTACTCTACTCTAATTTTTCATAATTTATTCCGTGATGTCATTTAGAATACAAACAAATCCATACAAAGAACAAAAGACGGCTATAGTTCACCAAGAGAGATGTGAACTCTCATATCAGCAGCTGTGAATCGCAGCTCACCTCCGCACGGTATCCTGGCCCACGGTCAAAAGCCTTGCAACAATAACTTCAAAAAAAGTAGTAAATCGGAACCAGCGCTAAAGTTGCTGTTCTTTACTGTGAGCAAGGGCAATATGTAAAGCCCGAAATGCGTAGTTTTTTGTCTTTACTGTACCCTCTGCACGTTCGATATACTACTTTTTTTGAAGTTACATTTAGAATAGGGGATAAAATTTGTTTCAGGTGGGAAGAGTATGGCAATACATATATAGAATATTTTTAGTAGGGCCCTATTAAACAGAACAGTAAGTAATGGGTGATGTGTGACGGAAAAAAAAATTCTATTTTTAAAAATTTTTACTGAAATGCCATTTTCTGTAATCAATAACTTTTTTTGTTTTTCCACCTAAGGGTTAATTATTTGCGGACTGAAGTGTAGTTTTTATTCCTATCATTTTGGGATACATACAAATTTAGGCTTTTGGATGCAATGCCAACTGATCATCACCCAGGGATTTTGTTCTACATAGTTCTGCTTATGGAAAAAATTATTATGTGTAATATCCTTATTTTTTTATTTGTAACATGTCAAAAGGGGATGATTTGAACTTTTAATATTTTTTATCATTCGCCGTGTTGTTTCAATTCTTATGGGTGGTGATAACCTCAGCAGGAATCCGCTCACCACATTCTCTAAAGCTTTACCAAGCAATAGGGTGTGTCAGTGTGCCCCCAGGTGTTGAGAAGGTAGTATTGACTGAAGAGAACATATGCAGCTCAGGTCTTTCTAGAGTTATAAAAATATAACTGACCTTATTCTTGCTTATTTTGATGCATAATTGCCAACTTTTGAAAGTGTCCTTCAGGAAGTTTTAGAGCTGTGGTGCCCACAAGTTTTAATAAATCACACACCCCTTTAAGAATACACATCCCTTTGTACAAGCCCCGCCCATTTCACACAACTGTGTAACTGCTCTGGAAGAAAGCTAATTGAGGGGTTTGATGCCACTCAGCTTTCTTAGACATTGGATAGCTATTCAGCATCCATGAAAGTTTAGAGATGCTGCCAAACCGTTACACTACTACCAATATTACCTCCATACAGTGACCATATACTAGTAGAGACTAGTTGTATGCAGGCTCTGCAGCCATATAAGTGATTACAGTGCAGTTGCATCCAAGGACTCACGTGTGACGTCTTCTCTGATGGCAGTTGCTTACTTTCCCTTTTCTTCTCCATCTGGTCCAGAACAACATGATGACTTCTCCCGTCCACGACTCATCTCTGCAGAATTTACCACACAAACATCTTAGAATTCTACTTTTTCTTCTCCCTACCTGTGCTCACTCCTGTAGAAACTCCACATGGGGTGACAGATGGAGGTGGATAGGAGTTATAGGGTGATCGGTGTATTTTGTGTTGGCAGAGGAGAGGCACCAATTCCTTGGGGGGGCAGAGGACCAATCCCGTCGATATTGTGCTGCCGGTTGTATGCCCCAGGATTATATTGTGCGGCCTGAACTCTGTGAGCGGCACTCCCAGAAGATTAGCCACAGGAGTAACAGGTGGTGCAGGGGATGGAGTTTAGTACTGTCACGTTTATTGTACTGTTTCTCTTTTTCTACAGGTATTCCTTTTGGACTATTATGGATTTATTGGACAAATTTCTTTAATAAAATGATGAACAAGTGCTGGAGTTGGAAGTGTTTATTTAAATTAAACATTTTTTGGGGGGGTTTTGTCTTGGGTTTTTACCACTTAATTCCAGTGACAGACTTTACTAGCGCTGGGGTTTGGTTTCAGCCAGCTGTGTTTTTAGCTACTCTCAGACTAATACTAACAACCTCTCACTATCACCCCAGTTTCCAACACACCAGGAGTACTGGGAACAGTCAGGTTACACTCAGAAGCAGATATTGAACCCTTCTCACCCTAAAAGTTTCAGCCCGCAGCCGCCTTGGAAACTGACCATCACATAAGAAGGTCTGACAGTAACATGGCTCTTCCCAGTACCCCTGGTGCATTGTGTACTAGGGTAAAAGTGACACAAGGTTATTGTCATGCTTCAGGTGACGAAAATCACTGACTGACGCCTTTGTGAGGTGAAAGAGTGAGGTAATTTTTTAAAATGTTGGCATTGACTACAATCAATAATGAGGCCCCAGTTTAAATATATAAGAAGTCCTAATGTATAGCATAAGCAAAATGAAAAGAAGATGGGGTAACAAGCATCAAATACTTGTGTCTGAGATGGTGAGAGGGTAAGAGGGGTAGCTATAGCAACCAACAATTTGTCCCATTTTATTCTATGGTAGTGGCCCCCTCTACTGTTTGTGCACTGTTTTAATTTTCCTACTGTAAGCTTTAGGATGCATAGCTATAGTCATGTTTGAAATTTAAGTCATTTTTTAATGTAGTGATGTTTTTCGATATCAGTAATAAGCAGGCAATAAAAACTACATCTAATAATATTTTCAAGTCAAAATTAACTTAAAGTGTCAAAAGTTTACATACACTTCATTAGTATTTGGCAGCTTTGCCCTTAAACTATAGGACTTGGGATCAAATGTTTTGCATATCCTTCCACAAGCTTCTCACAATAGTGTGTATGAATTTTGGCCCATTCCTCCTGACAGAACTGGTGTAACTGAGCCATGTTTGTAGGTCGCCTTGCTCGCGCCTACCTTTTCAGCTTTGCCTGTAAAATTTCAATAGGATTGAGATCAGGGCTTTGTGATGGCCATTCCAAAACATTGACTTGGTTATCCTTAAGCCACTTTGTAACCAGTTTGGCAGTATGCTTCGGGTCATTGTCCATTTGGAAGACCCATTTCCACCAAAACTTTAACTTTCTGGCTGATGTGTTGAGATGTTGCTTCAGTGTTTCCACATAATCTTCTTTCCTCATGATGCCATCTATTTTGTGAAGTGCACCAATCCCTTCTGCAGAAAAACAACCACACAACATGATTCTGCCACCCCTGTGTTTCACAGTTGGGATGGTGTACTTCCAAACTTCTCTCTTTTTCTTCCAAATATAACAATGGTCATTATGGCCAAACAGTTCAATTTTAGTTTCGTCGAATCACAGGACATGTCTCCAAAAATGTAGGTCTTTGTTCCTGTGTGCATTTGCAAACATTAATCTGACTTTTATATGTTTCTTTTGGAGTAATGGCAGAGTGGCCTTTCAGCCCATGTTAATACAGTACTCGTTTCATTGTGGATAATGACACAATCTTACCAGCTTCCGCCAGCATTTTCACGAGGTCTTTTGCTTTTGTTCTTGGGTTGATATGCACATTTTGGACTATAGTATGTTCATCTCTGAGTCACAGAGCCCATCTCATTCCTGAGCGATATGATGGCTGGACATTTCTATCTTGTTTGTACTTGCATATAATTGTACAAATGAATGAGGCACCTTCAAGTATCTGGAAATTGCACCCAAGGATGATCTAGACTTGTGCACATCCACAATTCTTTTCCTGATATCTTGACTGATTTATTTAGACTTTCCCATAATGTGTCACACACAGAAGCAGCGTGTTTCTGGCGTGCTTAAAAATACATCCACAGGTTTGTCTCTAAATTAACTCAGATGTTGCCAATAAACTTATCAGAAGCTGCAAAATACATGACATCATCATATGGGCTGTCCCAAATTGTTTAAAGACATAGTAATCCTAGTGTATGTAAATGTTTGACTTTGCAGAAAGTAATAAAAATACCTTAAAAATTCCCTCTCTTTCATAATTCTGGCATTTGACAAATCTAAATAATTATGGTAATCCTAATTGACCTAAAACATGTAAGGTTTACTCTAATTTCATGTCAAACATGCATATGTATGTTTATATAGTGTGTGTATACTTCTGATTTCAACTGCATATATAAAATAAAGAAAAATAATATAAAGTTAATTTTGAGCAGCAATGAACATGATTAGATGTAGGAACATATATTAGGCAAACATGCAGTGATGGATAAAAGAGGATAAAATTTGCCATATATGTCTAATAGGTGTGGGTCCCACCTCTAGTGCCCACGCCTATTTGAACTTCTCCATGCAGAACTGAGAGGTGGCTACACATGCACAGCACTCTCCATTGATTTTAATGGTAGTTTTGAGTGTAGCAGAGCACACTCACTCAGGGCTCCCATAGAACAGAACAGTGAGTGTCAGGCTTGCATGGGCACCATTCTGTTCTCTGAAACCAGTTTGGCAGACAGAACAAACTCAACAATCCTTTGTCCATAGGGCACACAATTCTTCTGAAAATGAAGGAAAATGTCAACCCATCGCGCATCCATGGTTGTCTTCTGGACATTCCAATCAGAAATCTTGTCTGACAAAGCGAACTTTGTCACAAAGATAATCTTTTCAAATAACTCATCATCATTGAACTGCAGAGGAGAACTTTTGACCTAAATAAGTGCAGGCTTTCTGAAAGGTTCTCCTAGGATGCAACATATTTCAGTGTGATACAACTGAAAGCTTTTATATTGTCAAACTGGCTGTTCTCTCTCTGAGATACTCAGCACAATTGTTGTAAAAGTTTCCAATTTTTGCAACTATATCATTATTTTTAACTAAACTGTCGCATTCTAAATTAGTAATCTATACACATACTGGGGCAGATTTTTCAATAGTGTCTTAATCTTAGACAATGTAAAATTAGACTAGACAGTCTTACAATGCGCCACATTTATCATACCGTGTTTCCATGAAAATAAAACAGTGTCTTATATTAATTTTTGCTCCAAAAGACGAGCTAAGACTTATTTTTAGGGGATGTTTTTTTTATGAACAAAAATTAACATTTATTGTTGCACAAAACATCAACATGTATTAATATACTATATACTTTCATCACAAACATCAGCATAAGCAGCCAAACTCTGAATTGCATAAAACAAAATGCACTATGTCTTATTTTCGGGGAAACAGGGTAGTGTTAATAAATCTGGTGCAGGTTATAACTGTCTAGTTTGTACCACAATTAAGTTGGCTTACTTTCACGGCATAAACTGCGACAAAATTTTGTCGCATTTCTGTCTCATTTAAGCCACGTCCCTCTGTGACACCACTCCCCTTTAAATATGCCACGCCCCATTTGTCGGACGAGGCGCATGAAGTGTGTGAAACTGCCTAAAACACATAGTAAATATGGTGAAAAGATTGTTTTTGGCGCAAATTGAGCCAGAATTCTGGTGCAACTGCCTTGATAAATCTGCCCCACCTTGTTGGGAAGGAATCCGTCAATGGCAGAAGATACTGCAGTGACAGTCTGTCCCTCAATACACAGAACTGTTGCATGGAATATTGTCGCAATGTTGTGTACAAAACACAGCCACAATTCAGCACACGGGTTGTCAAAGAAGTTTTTATTTATGATGGGACACGTCTCCTCTTGAGACAAGAAATATGATTTCAAACCAGGAAATAACTTTAGTAGTCTCTCCACAGCAGACATAAGATAACCATCTGGTCTTTCTACATCCCAAAATTATTATCCCTCTGTACTATGACCACAGTGCCCCCTGTATCTCTTGTAGTGTACATCCCTCTATATTATGACCCCAGTGTCCTCTGTTTCCCTCAGTGTATATCCCTCTGTATAATGACTCCAGAGCCCCTAATAGTGACTAGCAGCCCACCACCAGGCCATAGATTCTGGGGGCAAAACTATATAAACTGGGGACCCACCATAAGCAAGAAGACCATAAATTGTCCCCGCAGTCACACCAGGGTCTGGAGACTGCAACTGAAGGAGGAGACACAATGTGACTGTCTGTCATTAACCACCAGCATATGTTGTTTAGCACATAGGCCTAGCCATGCTCACATAGACAAGGCTAGACATGCTCTCAAAGCTCCGCTCTTTAGAGAACCTGTCACATAGTTAATGCCCCCCCTTGTTGAGCACAGCACAAGTTAGGGACAGACATGCTGTTTCCAGCGCTGGGTCCCTTATTCTGTAATATACTGTAGTTTTAAGGTATTTTATGCTCAAGTCTGGCAGTTTTCAGCCCCACTCACCTCGCAACTGATTAACCCATTACTTTGAATAGGTAGAAACATGTGAATAACTGTCAGATGGGCGGGGAAGGCCTTGGATGGGCGGGGCTAACACTTACTCATGAATAAGCTGAACTCTTTTCTAGTTGAAAACTGCCAGATTTGAGCACTAAATACTCTAAAACTACTGAACCTTAAAGAATAAGGGACACAGCCATGGAAGCAGCATGTCTGACACTAGCTTGTGCTGCCCTCAGCAAGGGTGGCATAATCTATGTGACAGATTCTCTTTAAGATGAAAGTGGGATATTAAGGGCGACATGTATGTATTTTGACGCCCTGATGACAATTTTTTTGCACACATTTGTTGCGTAGAATGCGCTTTCTAGCTTCAAAATGACAAATCAGTCTCAGGTAAACCACTTTTAACTTGGTCTACCAGTTCTAGCCGTAATACGGCTAGTTTTGCCGCCCTTCCATCATAAATGTGTAGAATCATACAGTTATGATGCGACACGTCTCCATAACACCCCTCAATTTCAGGCGGCACGATGATGTCATGCCGCCCCCTTCAAAAAAGAGAAGAGCATGGAAAGGTGACAGGTGAGTATTATTAATTTTTTTTTAATAATGGCTCCTGTCTACCTGCCTCCTGTCTACCTACCTAATTAGTGGGAGGCAGTCCTGTCTACCTGCCTAATTAATGGGGGGAGACTCTGTCTATCTACCTAATTACTGGGGGAGGCTCTTTCTACCTGCCTTATTACTGGGGGGTGGTATTGTCTACCTGCCTAATTAATGGCGGTCAATATATACATGCCTAATTACTGGGGCAAGTCCCTGTCTACCTGTCTTATTACTGGGGGGGAGGCTCTGTCTACCTGTCTAACAGGGGGTGGAAGGTCCTGTTTACCTATGATAAGGAAATATCTCTAGGTCAAGGATTAAAAACGTTAAACGATTTGACTAGTTTTATTATTCAAGAAGTTTGTTTATTAAGAGGTAACCAATAGTACTGTGTTATGAATAAATGAAGTCTATGAGTTTTCTGGTTGTAATATGAAGTAATGATGATTCTGTTACTGTTACCGTGCCTCTGAGCACCTGCATAAAAATCTGTGTTTGTGAACTAAAATAAAGAGAAAGAAAGAGTCTGAATCGGCATGATGTCAGGTTTAATGTTTCGGGGCTACACATAAATTTGGAAACCAGCACAAAGAGGGATAAGGTGAATATTCAGCCTTATCACCTACATAACTACTGGGGGGCCTATGTAACTACTTTCCTAATGGGATTCCCTTATACCTACCTATTGGCGGGCCCTATATACCTTTCGACTGTTAGGGGCCCAATATACCTACCTACTGAAAGGGTCTATATAGGTACCTAATGGGGGACTATATACCTCCCTAATTACTATGGGGACCTTTATACTTATCTATCTATTTAGGGGGCCTATATACACATTCAGGGGCTACCTAATTGGTGATTATATACCTTATTACCTACTGAATGAATCTGTAAACTTACTGAGGGGGCTTATTTACCTACATTCTGAGTGGACCTATATACCTACCTACTGTAGAAGCCCTATATACTTACTGTACCTACCTACTAGGATGCATATATAGCTACCTAATGGGGGCCTAGCTATTTAACTGACACTTATCTGACTTTTTAAAATTTTGAATTTTTAAGGTCTAACGTAGCTAAAAGGAGCATCTACCTATGTGCCTGCCTAGTATAAAGGGATTGTACCTACCTACTGGTGGAACAAATGGCGGCCCTATAATCAGCTGAGGGCACTTTTGCTGTTTTGGGTTCAATTACTGTGTGGGGCACCAAAGGGGGCACTATTACTTTGTGAAGCGATATAGATGGGGAGTTTGTACAGAGGTGGAAATTCATAGGGAAGTGCTGGAAAAGAGAGGGGTCTAAGATGTTTCTGTGGTAAATTCTACAGGGACAAATAGTGGTGGAAGAAGTCGTCACTGCATTCTGCCTCAGAAAAAAAGGGAAGAGAACAACTAATCAGAGAAGAAAACAACCTATCAGAGAATACATCATGGAGGTTTGGGCCAGATGGAGAAGATAAGGAGAAGAGAACAACTCCCATCAGAGATTATGTCTCCTGTGAGTCCCTGATATCAGGGTTCATTTTACTTCTGTGTTGGATCAGTTGTGTATTCACTGCCACGTGATGCGACTTGAGCTGGTGTCTGACCACTATGTGGTCTCTATATTGTGGTATTGTAGGTTATATTGGTGCTTGTATAGTAGCAGCATACACTTGCCCTTGATTGTAAAGTGAGTGCACTCACGTCCCTAACCCTGTGATTAAGGGTTTGTCTGAACCACTTTTTCTTTTCTGCTCGTGGCTATAGTGTTGTGGTGAGGTACGTGACCAAATAAAATTTTGGAGGCGGAAATTGTATGTGGGCTGATGGGGGTTTTGTGCCATGGCTGCTTTTTATTCCCAGTCCGGCCCTGGCTATAATTACTGAAAGTTTTCCATAATATTTACCAGTCGACTTTATATCACACTATATACATTATAGAGATAATCATAATCTCTTATATTGTTCTCTTACATTTAAGAATGGTCATCATTAAGCATAAACTAATATGTTGCCCCAACAAAATCATTGAAAGCCTGTGTGCAAAGGGATACATACCGCAGAAGTATACCAACAGATGTCACTGGGCCTTTGGAAAAAGAGGGGCCCGTCCTGGTTGTTCTCACCTCTTTTCTATTGGTTGGGAATATATGTAAAAAGATGAGCAGTGGGAAAAATCAGACACTTCTAACCTGGAGAGATAAACCCAGCACCGTAATGGGAAATCATCTTGATCTTTGGTATTGGACCCGCTCTCTTTTATGCATGCCAGTGCCTATGCCATCTTCAGCATAGTGGTCAGTTGACTTCCTTAGTGGCTGATTTCTCATTCTTCAATACTCTGCTATTTGGCTGAAAACAATGATTGAATTTGGCTGTGACTTTTGCACTCTGTCTATGTAATCAATTGTGCAGATCTCTACCCCTCTCACAGCAGGAAGTCTCAGACCCATGTGTTCACCATAAGTTGGCCATGGACTGGGTTCTTCATCAATGTACATATTTGATGTATAAAATACTTAATTTTTGCTGTAAGGCAATAAATAGGCATATGCTGTTTCTTTTGCTATTTATATGGGAAACTATGCAAAGGTGGTTGGCCATGACAATATGGACAGACCTTCAATGTGAATCAGGTGAAAAAAAGATTTATTACACAGAACACAGAATAATGAAAGCGGTATGTATTGCAGATTGCTAGTATCCAAGAAAAATACTATTTTACATATGTACCGTATATACTCGAGTATAAGCCGAGTTTTTCAGCACAAAAAAATGTGCTGAAAAATCTGACCTCGGCTTATACTCGAGTCACTGTCGGCGCTTGGGCGCTGCGATGGCCCGGGCACCGACAGGGACGCTTCAGTTATATGCGACTCCTCAGGGAGCGCATATAAGTGAAGGCCGAGTCAGCTGACAGCGTCCGGGCACTGCGGTGGCCGGTGCGCTGTCAGCGATCTCTTCCCCTGCATGCGACTCCTCCAGAGCGCATGCAGGTGAAGAGATACCACTGTAGAGCAGAGAGCGAGCGCTCCCTGCCAGGCAGTGGACTCCGGGCGGCCGCACACTTGCGGCTGTCCGGAGTTTCCGGCACAGGCAGCGTGTGTCATCACGCTGCGTGCGCAGCCTGATGACATTACCAGCCTGTGCCGGGAAGACCGAGGAGAGCGCGCGGGAGGCCGGACAGCGAGGGAGACGGAGCAGCGGGGAGCCAGGTAAGTGGGTTTTTGTTTTAAAACCTATACCTACACCTGCCTATACCCTGCCTATACCTGCTAGAGGGACCTATAACCTGCCCATACCTGCCTATAGCCTGCCCATACCTGCTAGGGGGACTTATAGCCTGCCTATACCTGCCCATACCTGCCTATAGCCTGCCCATACCTGCCTATAGCCTGCCCATATCTGCATATAGCCTGCCTATATCTGCTATGGGGACCTATAGCCTGCCTATCGCCTGCCCATACCTGCCTATAGCCTGCCCATACCTGCCTATACCTGCCTATACCTGCCTCTAGCCTGCCCATACCTGCCTATAGCCTGCCTATACCTGCTAGGGGGACCTATACCTGCCTATAGCCTGCCTAGGGGGATCTATACCTTACTATAGCCTGCCTAGGGGGACCTATACCTGCCTATACCCTGCCGATGAGGACCTATACCTGCCTATAACCTGCCTATGGGGGAAATTACCTGCCTATAGCCTGCCTAGAGGAACATATAGCTGCCTATACCAGCCTATGGGGGACATTAAACTGCCTATACATGCCTATAACCTGCCTATGGGGGACATTAAACTGCCTATAACAGCCTATATCTGCCTATGGGGGACATTAAACTGCCTACATCTGCATATAGGGGACATTAAACTGTCTATACATGCCTATGGGGGACATTAAACTGCCTATATCTGCCTATGGGGGACATTAAGCTGCCTATGTAATTTTATTGGTATCTGTTTTTATTTTTAAAATTCACCAGTAGCCGCTGCATTTTCCATCCTAGGCTTATACTCAAGTCAATAAGCTTTCCCGGTTTTTGTGGCAAAAGTAGGTGCCTTGGCTTATACTCGGGTCGGCTTATACTCGAGTATATACGGTATGTCTATTACAGTGAAAATCTTATACTACTGTCATAGGATTACCACCAATACACTGAGTACAATTTAATAATGTCAGCAGAAATGCCAGTTTGTTGTTACACGACTAACTACTGAAATGTAGGAAATCACGTTTACTTAACCTACCTGACCCCAATTCACAGCTTCTGTAGGCGCACAACCTTCCTTACTCAGCATATAGCGTATATTAATATGTTCTTGCTTAGAATCACTACAAAGGGAAGGACTGAATGAAATTGTGGGGAAAATTGTGAAACCTTTGCATATGTCATGCATGTAAATCTGATATATGCCATGAGCACAGAGCATTTACAGATTGTCAGAAATGTCAACCTCACTGTCTGTACAAAGGAGGTGCAGTATAACCTATATGCATAAATAAATGTCACCTTTACTTTCTCTATATCCAAGGCTTTTTCCTCTTTAATGTAGCGATCTTTGTTCGATAGACAGACAGATAGATAGATAGATAGACAGATAGATAGATAGACAGACAGACAGACAGACAGATAGATAGATAGATAGATAGATAGATAGATAGATAGATAGATAGATAGATAGATAGATAGATACTAGATAGATACATAGCTACATAGATAGAATATGTATTCCATTTTTTTAATCTAATTGTACTATTAGCGTTGTCCCACCATAGACCTTGATGGTATATCGATTTGATATGTACTCAACCTAGACAACGGCATCATCAAAAGTAAAGAGAGAGTGCAAATCAACATGTGTGAAAAACATCAGAACAACAAAAGAAAAAAGGTATACATGTATTGAAGATTGCACATTAAATGCTCATTTTAATTAAAGATTCAGAATATTAGCTGTGACCTACAGCATTATCATGGGTCTTGAAGGTCACGTGTCAGGCTCTATTCCCCATGCAGGAATTGACTTTATCAAAGGTGATATAGCTGCATTGATCTGCAATTTATGGGAGTTATGTATGAACCTGGCACCGATTCGCCAATTGTACTTCTGTTTTGTATAGTGTAAGATTTGACAGTATGTATGAAAGTGTCTCACAGCAGTTTATAAATGTGTCACATTCTACGACTAAAGTAGTCTCAGCCATGCCACTTTGGAACTGTTATGAATTTGTATTACAGTTTAGCACCTAACTTTGACGCATTTTTGGCACATTGTATTTTTGCGCACACATCGCCGCATCTTTGGCGCATTCAAAAGTGTTGTGTCTTATGAAGATTGTGCCAAGTTTTGTCGTACAACGGTTCATACATCGATAAAGCAGGGCTACAACAGTTTGTTTAGCTCAAAGCACACCAAAAACAGCTCTGTTCATACAAGTCGCCCTATATTCTTAGCTTTTAGCGTACATTTTTTGCATGGTTCATACCTGATTCTAAACTTGTGATCAGATTCTTTGAATCTCTTTTGTAGTCAATGGTGATTTACATTGTGGTAATCTTACTTTGTTTTGCAGGTTAGTTGATTGATTCCTTACTTTCCAAGTGTAGTATATCCTGCTTTTGTGTTATTGCAAGATCAGGGTGCAATACAGTATGTCTTTGTGTAACGGGTGGCGCCGCGTCCCGGTCCGCGGGTCGCGGGCGCACCCGTGTCCCTCTCCCTGAGCGCCCGGCGGGGACGGGTGGCACCGCTGGCCGTACTACGGGCCGCGGGCGCACCCGTTCCATCCACTTACCTGACCACGCTCCTGCACTGCTCTCTTCCCCTGCCGGCTGGAACGCGCGTGCACGCCCCCTAGCGCGCGCGCTCGTTCATATAAATTTAAAGGGCCAGCGTGCCGGTGATTGGATAATTGCCAGGCGCTGACCCTATATAGTTTATGGATTCACGTCCCTTCCCTGCTGGATCTTTGTTGCCTCCGTACCCTAGAGAAAGCGTTACTATTTGTTCCTGCCTTTACCGTGTTCCTGACCTCCGTCTACGTTTCTCGACTCTGAACCTTTGCCGCCTGTCCTGACCTTCCTGCCTGTCCCCGACTACGAGCCTGCCTTACGATTTTGTACCACGCTACACCTTGGCTGCCTCCGCAAGCAAGTGACATCAGTGGAAGCGACCTCGTAGACTCCCGCCGCAGCAAGTCCATCCCGCTTTGCGGCGGGCTCTGGTGAAAACCAGGACCTACTTAGACTCCGCTCCCTGGCGTGGCTTTCGCCATTGCTTGCGGTGGTCCAGAGGATCCACTATCCTGGCCATTACACTTTGCTTGCTTTTTAATTGTTTTTAATCAGTTTGTGGAGTTTGTCTAACATTCTGGACTTTAATAAAAATTATTATTGGATCTGTAACTTTTACACATGTATACTTTTTTCTTCTGTGTTCTGATATCGATAGGATATGCCAACAATGTGGTGTGATTAAGGTGTTTATATTTACTTATATTCCAATGCTTGAAAAAAGTTCTATGAAGGAGTTACAATATGGCACCTTCTGGTTATGGTAAAATAAACACATTTTTTATACTATTTGAATTGTTTGGAATACTGCGGTTTCTTCTTTCTTTGTGTCATCCCATATAGATATGTATTAGTTTGCACAGCACTAGCTAGCTTATCTGGTTCTCGCTACAAAACCTTAACAGTGCACATGCATCCATCCTGTCCATAATCTATCTCCCTCCAGACACCTTATCACTAGTAACAGGGGCAGGACTTAGAGTGGTTTTACATACATTTTAAAGAGTTGGCTTCTGCTACCCACGGTCCTGTAATAAAATAAAGATAGTTACCCACTCCAGCACACATGTGTTCCCAGTGTTCCCTTCTGATCCCCCACTGATGATGTCTGGTGCATTGCTCATGTAATAGTGAGCCAATCACAACATACACATTGTGTGACTGCTGAGGCCAGTGATTAGCTCTCAGTCATGTGAGTAATAGGGGGTTGTAGCAGTGCTCTACAGTCATGGCCAAAAGTTTTGAGAATGACTCAAATATTATATTTTCACATGATCTGTTGCCCTCTGGTTTTTATGTGAGTTTGTCAGATGTTTTTATCACATACAGAAATACAAGTGCAATCATATTATGATTAACAAAAGCTTTATTGACAGTTAGAATGAGTTAATGCAGCAAGTCAATATTTGCAGTGTTGACCCTTCTTCTTCAGGACCTCTGCAATTCTCCCTGGCATGCTCTCAATCAACTTCTGGACCAAATCCTGACTGATAGCAGTCCATTCTTGCACAATCAATGCTTGCATTTTGTCACAATTTGTTGGTTTTTGTTTGTCCACCCGTCTCTTGATGATTGACCACAAGTTCTCAATGGGATTAAGATCTGGGGAGTTTCCAGGCCATGGACCCAAAATCTCTATGTTTTGTTCCCTGAGCCATTTAGTTATAACCTTTGCTTTATTTCAAGGTGCTCCATCATGCTGGAAAAGGCCTTGTTGATCACCAAACTGCTCTTGGACGGTTGGGAGAAGTTGCTCTTGGAGGACATTCTGGTACCATTCTTTATTCATGGATGTGTTTTTAGGCAAGACTGTTAGGCCGTGTTCACACGGCTTATTCCCGACGGATTTGTGCGCCGTATTGAGCGCACAAATCCGCCGTGAATAAGGGGCGGGACGGGGGCGGGGCCGGAGCCCGGCGGGCGCGCCACTCCCCGGCCCCATAGACAATGCATTAACGACGGCGCATACGCGCAGTAAATAATGTGCATGTCACTTTCACCCCCCGCGGCGGATTCGCCGAGCGGGGAGGAGCGACGGAATCCACTGTTCTCTATGAGAGCAGTGGATTACCGTAATTGCTCCGACGGATTGGAACCGTACTGCAGCGCAAATCTGGCGCGGAGTATGGCGCCAATCCGTGCCCAAATAAGCCGTGTGAACGAGGCCTTAGAGAGCCGATTCCCTTGGCTGAGAAGCAACCCCACACATGAATGGTTTCTGGATGCTTTACAGTTGGCATGAGACAAGACTGGTGGTATCGCTCACCTTGTCTTCTCCGAACAAGCTGTTTTCCAGATGTTCCAAACATTCGGAAAGGGGATTCATCAGAGAAAATGACTTTACCCCAGTCCTCAGTAGTCCACTCCCTGTACCTTTGGCAGAATATCAGTCTGTCCCTGATATTTTTTCTGGAGAGAAGTGTCTTCTTTGCTGCCCTCCTTGACACCAGGCCTTGCTCCATGAGTCTCCGCAGTCTCACAGTGCGTGCAGATGCACTCACACCTGCCTGCTGCCATTCCTGAGCAAGCTCTGCACTGCTGGTAGCCCGATTCCGAAGCTGAAACACTTTTAAGAGACAGTTCTGGGGCTTGCTGGTCTTTCTTGCGCACCCTGGAGCCTTTTTGGCAACAATGGTACCTCTCTCCTTGAATTCCTTGATGATGCGATAGATTGTTGACTGAGGTGCAATCTTTCTAGCTGCGATACTCTTCCCTGTTAGGCCAGTTTTGTGCAGTGTAATGATGACTGCACGTGTTTCTTTAGAGATAACCATGGTTAACAGAAGAGAAACAATGATGCCAAGCACCAGCCTCCCTTTAAAGTATCCAGTGGTGTGATTCTTACTTAATCATGACAGATTGATCTCCAGCCCTGTCCTCATCAACACCCACACCTGTGTTAATGGAGCAATCACTGAAACGATGTTAGCTGGTCCTTTTAAGGCAGGCCTGGAATGAAGTTGAAATGTGTTTTGGGGGAAAAAGTTCATTTTCTAGGCAACTATTGACTTTGCAATTAATTGCTGTTAAGCTGATCACTCTTTATAACATTCTGGAGTATATGCAAATTGTCATTATAAAACCGGATGCAGTAGACTTTGTAAAAATTAACATTTGTATCATTCTCAAAACTTTTGGCCATGACTGTATATGTGACAAAGGGGGAACTACAGAAGTGGTCTATATGTGATAGATGAGGGCTACACCAGTGGTCTATACAGTATGTGAGAGAGGAGGTGGTCACAGCAGTAGTTTATACCTGCAAGAGGAGGGGGTCATCAGCAGCAGTCTATATGTACAGAGGGGACCAAAACAGCACTTTATATGTAAGAGAGGAAGGGGAGTAGATGTATGTATGGAAATATTTATGCACTATTATCATCTGGTACACAGTTTGAGGCATTACATATTTTGCCTTTTTATATTTGGAGACACTATCTGATACTGTCATTTTAAGGTCACTATCTGTTTGGCACTATTATTTATATCTGAAGTATGTTGGGTACAGTTATGGGGCAGTGACAGATGCAGCACAGAGTGAAACAGTAGGACAGGAAGTTTTTATAGAAGTGGGAATAGGTGGGATAGATGCTGGAAAACAAGTCATCATGGTGGTCTGGACCAAATGGAGAAGGTTAATGCCTCAAGTCAGAGACAATGTCCCCTACAAGTCAACATTTTCCCATTAATGCTGTATGCCCAAAAGAACTGTCCCTAGATATAATTGTCTTTCTAATATTTAATTCATTGCAGTGACATTATGAACAATGTTCAAAGGGCGGCCAAGTCATAAAATGTTAAAATAGCCTTGGTCAAGGATGGGACATGCCACAAGTCCTTTCTACTGATGGTCTTCAGTAAGGCTGTGAGAATAATGATCACTGTCGTTTAGTAAGCATAGAAGAAATTACTGTGAGTGTGCATACATATATACATAAGTACAGTCACTGAGCTCCCCCCTTCTTGGAGTCAGGGCCGGTCTCAGAAGTGTTGGGGCCCCTTCCAGCTGGAGCGTCTGGGCCCCCCGGCTATGCTACCCCCCTTGGCCGACCCCCCACCGCTCCAATCCCCCGTGCCATCCCCTCCGCCACCCCACCCCCCCCCCCAGCCTTCAACCAGCACCACCCCAGAAAAAGAAAAGATTGGTTCTGCGGTCACAAGAGAGAAAAATGCAATTGTGCCATTGTTTTTGGATTTAGTTCTTGCTGGATTCTACAGTTTATCTGTATCTTGTGGGTGAGTTCACATACAAGGGTGTTACTGACCAAACCAATATACGAAGACCAAATAATACCACCACATATCGCTACCATATATTGACTAGCACCACCATAATGTTATTGACTAAACCTGCATACCAAGACCAATATCACAAAACAACAATATACAAGCACCTAATAATACTACCATATCATCACCACATATCTCCACCATAAAAATACTGAATAATACTGCCATACTGTTACTGAATATAAAGCGTTACACCAAGACCAATATTTCCTTCATACAGTGACCTTAAAGTGGTAGATACCAGGTACACAGGTGCTTTAGTTTAGTTTACTTACATTTAGGGCCTCACAGGTGACGTCTTGTCTGATGAGTTGTTCACTTTCCCTTTTCTTCTCCATGCGCTCCAGACCACCATAATGACTTCTCCCATCCACCAGTTTTCCCTGCAGAATTTACAACACAAACACCTGAGACTTCTCACTTTTTTTTATCATTTTCCCAACTGAGTGCCCACCCCCATATACAAACTCCCCCCCATGATTATAATTACCCCCCTGTTATCATGGGCCCCCCAGTAGGTAGGCAGGTAGATTAGGGGCCCCCCAGTTGGTATGTAGGTACAATGGGGGTCCCGGGTGGTAGCTAGATAGCTTGGGGCCCCCAGGTGGTAACTAGGTAGCTTGGGGCCCCCCAGGCAGTAGCTAGGTAGCTTAAGCCCCCCGTAGGTAGCTTATGGCCCTGCATAGCTAGCTTATGGCCCTGTGTGGGTAGCTTTGGGTCCCTGTAGGCTAGGTAGTTTAGGGCCCCCGTGTGTTAGCTTAGGGCCCTATGTAGGTAGCTTAGGACCCCTGTAGGCTAGACAGCTTTGGGCCCCTTGTATGTAGCTTAGGGCCCCCCTGTAGGTAGAATAGAGCCTCCCCGTGGCTTAGGGGCCCTCTATAGTTTAAGGGCCCCATGTAGGTAGCTTAGGAGCCCACTTTAGCTTAGGGGAACCTTGCAGGTAGTATAGGGCCCCTAGTATGTAGAATAGGGCCCCCTGTAGGTAGAATAGGGCCCCTGTAGCTTTCCCAAACCACAGTAGGTAGAATAGGGAACCCAAGTAGGAAAAAAAGGTGCCCATGTTGCTTAGGGACCCACTGTAGGTAGAATACTGCCCCCTTGTAGGTAGGATACGGTCCCCTGTAGCTTAGGGGCCCTTGTAGGTAGAATAGAGCCCCCTGTAGGTATAATAGAGGCCCTCTGTAGCTTAGGGCCCCCCTGTAGGTAAAATAGGACCCCCTGTAGTTAGATTAGGGACCCTTTGTAGGTATAGTAGGGCCCCCTGTAGCTTAGGGTGCCCTTGTTGCTTAAAGCCCCCTGTAGGTAGAATAGGGCCCCCTGTAGCTAAGAAATCCCCTTTCCGCACTGTCCCAGTGTCTCCATCTGCTCCCGGTCCCAGGCCTGCTGCTTTAGGTTTGGGGCCTAGGACAGGAAGCTCAGCAGGCGGCACGATGACGTCACTTCCATTGTGCCGCCTGCTCTCCCTGCCCCGCCATTCATCTTAATTGCATGTGCGTCACAAGGATGCCTCTGTGAAGCAAGAGGGTGGAACCTTCCGACGGCGGGCAGGACCCCCGCCCCCTCCTTGCCTGACAGACTGGCCGAGTGCCGTACGGGAGTATTGGTTGTACTGCCCTAACGGTGGCTCTGCTTGGAGCCAGTGGTCCCCTTCCCTAACTAGCAGCGAGAGTAATGATAAAATGTCTGATTTGAATATGGAGTTCAGTGGTGAATCTGCATCAGATTCTGTGTCCAAATCCAATTGCAGTCCACATCAATTTCATTGGAAAAACCATTTGTCATTGTAGGCAATGCAGAATTTACCGACCCGGACTAGCCCCGTTAAGAAGGGGTTAATCAACTACATTTATACAGAAAGTTGCAGATTTTAGGTGTTCAATCCGCAATGGATTTTCCATATCAGAAAATTCTGAATTCAGAAAATACCCTTAACCATAAATGGGGCAAGGTGAATGTTTTTGTGGACAGAAAACCCTAAATTAGAGCTTTTTGGTTTAAACAAGAAGTGTCATGTTTGACCACACTACGTATGTATATTTCTCTTTAAAGGGGTTTTACCACAATCTCATTTCATACCTCCTGCATCCAGCTCTTCAGCTCTGTGTGCTCAGAAGGGGGCGTGTGTGATTTGTTTGAATTGCATATCATGTGACCCAGCAGGATGACATCATCATGCCTTTCCTCTATCTAGTCAAAGAAAGGTCTGTTTATGTAACGCGTTGTGAATAGCTCAGGGGTAAAGCTTTTTGTCTCCAGGCACAAGGGTCCTAGGTTCAATTCCCTGCAGGAACCAAACTTGTGGATTTTATTTCTCTTTATCAATGCACAGACCTCATTGAGGTTTATTTTTTTAATTTATTTGCACTGTTTGAATAATTACTAAGGAGTACAGAGGACAGGAGCAGAATGACAACACCTGGGGTTTGAACACTCAGTAGCTGTCTGAGAGAAGAGGTGATGTCTGAGCATGTGCGACCAGGACTGAGGAGCTCTTAGCCCTGGTCGCATCCCATGGAGATGTGCTGTAAACAATGGATCACTAAAGGAGCAGCTAAGACAAAAACGGTGCAGAATTTTTAATAATGATGAATGGTGAAAATGTTTATTATTTCATTTACAAACTTCTCACGTCAATTTTACTTCGTGGCAAAACCCATTTAAGTGATTATATATATTTGTGTACTTTATGGATACTGGTACTTTAAGAGCTGTTACCATAAGACAAACCTCAGTCTACAGAGCAGTAGTCAAGGAATCCTGGGAGAGAGGGAAGAAGGAATTGGTCTTTTAAGCACCTTTGGTTGGAAAAGCAGCTCAGTTAGAAGTAAGTATGTGTTCCAGTTCAGCTGTTTAGTAGCAAAATAGAGGTTACCTGAACCTATGTCGACTGTGGCAAAGGCATAGGCTGACATTTCACTGTTGAACCTTTATTACTGATGGTGGCGAGTTGCCTCACTGCCTGCCTATACCTGTGCAAATAAAACTATTGCATACTTCAGTGAAAGGCATGCCATGGTTTGTTTGTATAGTCTTTTTAATTCCCCACTTCTTTTTTCCACTGCAACAAGGTCTGGGGGACAGGAGTGTAGCTATGCATGCAATGATACCATTTACCCTGGTGCCTAAAGGGTCTTAAATTTTCCTCTGCCACATAAGCACATAGAAGCCTGTAGTATTATAAATGTTAAATAATAGATGAGATGTTATGAGAGATTTTGTATTAGTGCTAGTTGTAACTACAAAGTCTGCAACCTTTTTGTCACAGTCACTTGGGCCTGTAGGATATATCAGTCAGCCACTAGGGACAGGATAACAGCGTCCTTTAGTACATTATAACATTAGGAGTTTGCTGCAGCCTTAGCTGTTTCTTATTTCTATTATACACACATCCTTGCTTCTTGAAATACTATCCTCAAAGCAACCCAACCATAGTCTAATGTTAAGCGATAGATTAAATCAGATGACCATAATGAACGATCTAAGTCATCCGGTTGATGAATGTTTTTATTCCTGAACAGGAAAGTCTGCCCATACAGACATGATTGATGGGGTTTATATATTGAATAATACATCATATAAATAAATCACCATTGTAGCGTGCAGAAAACACAACATCGGAGATGGGAATGATCTGCTTTGTATTAACTGGCAGCACTTTATTCTATTATATAATTCATCAAGGCAATGGTTCTTTGTTAAGTCTTCATACTTTGTGTAACATAATTATTTCTCATTGGATCATTTAAGAATAATTCATTCAAAGTATCCAAGTTCTAACTTTGATCAGTCAAAAATGAATCCTTATTTATTATTTTACTTAACCAGCATTATTCTAAATGCAATTTACAGATCACTAGCGAAAAGGAGAAGACCTATACACCAATGGGTGATGGCCGCTCAGCAAACAGTGTTATAAATGCCAAAAAAGAAAAATGCATGAGAATACCGCTCAAGTGCAAAATCAATGGCTATTTTCTGTCTGGAAAGGTATTTAGCTCCCTCTCGTGGTCTATTTGTGAATTTCAGTTACAGAAGAAAACAGTGAAATCACTGAGCGATGACTATAAGATGGTGAAGGTAGGGGTGGATGTAAATTGTCTGTTAAGATGCGGAGGCTTTTGGTCCCCCTCCTCCTCCCTCCAGAAATATGGGCTGCACCAAACAGTTCAGAAATGTCGTAGTTTCAGAAATACTGCCACTGGTTGCCTGAAAGCCAATAATCATCCCATTTTGCAACTCTGATAAATCACCCAACTTACCCTTAACCGCTATAAGAAATATGTGTGCAGACAGCATACTGCACACCTTAAATACCCCTCAAGACAGATTGTGACTCTTGATTTCTTACATGAGCTACGTGCTGCCAACTTCAAAAGTAGGAAGTGGTCATAATAATGTGACACAACTGTGCATATATCATAGAACATATTCTTGTCTGTTACATATAACATTGGTGTCACTGTTACAGTTTTCTAAATACATACCCATAAATACATACCCATATTTATAAATGCTGCAAGAACAAAATGGGAATATTTATTAAGACTGGTGTTAAGCTTGGCGTAGAACAGCTGAAAAGTCACAAATTTTTTAGCAAAAGAGGCTTGCAAAAAATTTACAGTTTTTGTATACAATAATACTGGCATAAATGGCTTCATAAATTGCCCCCAATGCATCTATCTACTATAGAGAAAGTACATCCACATCTTTCCTTTAAGTGGCAATTACATCATAGCTGCTATCTTTGACATAAGACTGAAAATCTCTTAATAAGTTACTTTAAAGGCCCAAAGCATAACCCACATGACCACCCATTAATACAGTGCATACAATATCAAGAACATCTTAGGATGTATTGAGTGAAAACTCAATTGCATGTAATGATCAATGCTTCACATAGAACTGGTATTTAGTATAGGGGTTTATATAAAAATTGCCCATCAAATACCCATGAATCTACAAACAATACAAAATATGTAATCTGAGCAGTGTCTGCCCCCTGCACAGCAGTGCTCCCAGCCACCTGGCTATTTAGGGAACTGCATCCGGCCTCTTTCACTCCATTAGGGTTGCTGTTCCCTGTACAGCCTGATGGTCAGGGCGTTGTTCAGGAGAAAAATAGTGAATAGGATAAGTAGAGGCGTAGCAAGGGAGGCGAGGGGGCTATTCGCCACCGCCATCTGTGTGCAAGCCTGGACCCGCCGCATCTTTTCTACTGTATGCACATCCTCAGGAGGATCAAATGTGAGTTCACTCCAGGAGTGAGAGAGTAATAGTGATAAATGGCCCTAGCTGTCTCTAATTTGTTCACTATAGTTTGCCCTACTCCAGCCCCTAACACCAAAACCTCTATCTCTAATGTTAATCATTAAGCCTTTCCCTCAAAATTTTCTCTAGGCTACACCTAACCCTAATACAGAAAGTGGCTCTAGGACCCAGCAACCCCCAGGCAGAGCCAACCAAAAGCTACACAAACACCAAATCTATAATAATCGAGAACCGCAAACTCCAGAACTTGATCAAGTGACAAAAAGGCAGGAAACAACAGGATACTTTAGCCTGACACAAGTGGACTAGACAATAGACTCCAAGACACGACAATGCAAAAGGTCAGGACTAGACAGGACTAAGGTCAAATATCGGCGCGCATTTCGCGTCGTATTTGCGCTCTAATACGAGCGAGATATGCGCGGAAATTACGGTAATCCATAGTTCTCATAGAGAACTATGGATTACGCCTCCTCTTCCTGGGCGTACAATATGATCGTATTGTACACCCGAAGAGATAAGTGATATGTCAGTCTATGGGGCCGACGGACTGCCGCCACCGCCCCTCCCACGTCCTGGGGGTACAGGCCAATCAGCGCGACTCCCTAACACCCGGCGTAATTGAGGGGCATAGAGTACTAAGCTAATGATCTCAAGTACATGGCCAGATCTACTGACAAGTAAGTATCACAAACACTTGCCATGTAACCACTCCAAACAAGCACACACAACAGAAAACAGACATAAGCGAGAAACTCCTGCTGACCTAATAAGCAGGAGAGGACAAAATGGCTGGAAAGTTCAGCTTTTTATATTCCATCAATGTTACCTTACATCTGTGTGATTGTGTAAAATGGGCAACCCAGGGCCTACAACATCACAATATAGAGACCGCAGAGTGGTCAGATACCAGCTCAGGTATGACCTACAGCACCACCAAATAGAGACCACAGAGTGGTCAGACACCAGCTCAGGTCACCACTACATGACAGTGATTACAGCACTGATCCAATATAGAAGCAAAATAACCCCTGCATGGGACTCACAGGAGACGTCTTATCTGATCAGTCGTTCTCTGAATCGTTCTTTTTCCCTTTTCTTCTCCATCCGCTCCAGACTGCCATAATGATTTCTCCAGGCGGCAACTCGTCCCTGCAGAATTTACCCCACAAACATCTCACAATCCTCACTTTATCAGCATTTCGCTACCTCTGTTATGTGTGCCCCCCCAGTAGATAGTAATGTTGCCCACCATTAAGTAGGTAGGTATATAGACCCCAGTTCGTAGGTATACAGGCCCACTGGAGGTAGATATGCTGCCCCCTGCAGGTAGGTATACAGCCTCCTGTAGGGAGATATACAGCCCCCTGTAGATTGGACCTTGTATGCTATAGCCCCCTTTAGATATTGGCCCCCTCTATATAGGCCCCTGTAGGTGATAGGCCCCCTGTAGATGATATCCCCCCTGTAGATTATATAGCCCCTGTAGATTATAGACCCCCTGTAGGTAATATTCCCCCCTGTAGATTCTATAGCCCCCTGTAGGTAATATTCCCCCTGTAGATTATATAGCCGCCTGTAGGTAATATCCCCCCCTGTCCATTATATAGGCCCCCTGTAGGAAATAATATCCCCCCTGTCCATTATATAAGCCCCCTCTAGGTAATAATCCCCCCCTTCACTGTCCATTATATAGACTTCCTGTTGGTAATAATCTCTTCTAATAAAAAAAAACATTATTAGAAAACATTACTTACCTTTCTAATCTCCCTGCTGGGGACTGCGCTCCGGTAGCTGGTTTCCGGCGTGAGTGGTGTGACATCATCACGCCACCTATGTTGAGACATTTCTTCTGGGATTTCTTAGGCCGGAAGCCTACATCGCCTCCTGTGCCGCTTAAAGACGCGGTGGGTCCAGGCCTCCTGCACACTGACGCGCTGCCTGGACCCATCACAGGGGCTGTTTCTCCAGTGGGCAGGGTAGATGACTTCCCGGAAGGGCCCCCTGTGCTTGTGGGGTCCTTGGGCAACCGCCTACCCTGAACAATGGGAAAGATGACCCTGTGGCAACCAGATCCTGACCCAGATGTGCAGTGGACCAAACCAACTTTCAGTATCTAACTACTATGGTCTGTCAGTTTAAGAGTTTTGGACAGCAGTTGTTGATGACTGAGGTATGGGTATACCCAGTACCTCCTGAATGAGGTGGCTGTTTACTAGGGTTTCTATCTGAAAAAGGATAAGCACATTGCTTCCCAAATTTTTATTGACTACTCCATTTCTAGCCCGTTAGGCTATTGCTATATGGTGGATGGGACCACACCTTTCATCTTTAGTCCACGTGGAAAAATACAGTGAACACCACTCTCATATTAAAAAGAAAAATATTTTAATAACAGAGGATACCTAGACAAATTTGAAAGGTTTGGGCTGCGTTGAGTGTGTCTCTTCTACCCTTAACTTCTAAAACACACCATACTGTGATTCAGTCTCTGATTCCACATTTAATGTATTTTCCTGTTTATTAGATACCCTTTTTAGCATGCTGTGATAATTAGATTTTTTAGAACAGCTTTAATATTGCATCCCAACATTGTCTGCCATGTTTATTAAATTCTTTTGTATGCCTAGCATTTTCTGTGCTATTCATTGCTAACTGTACGATTTCATTTGCAATGTTTACCTATATTTATAGTTTTTTTCGATTTTCTAATGATCAGATATGAATATACTATACTTTATGTATGGCTCTTTTTCTCTTATAATTCTATAAACTAGATATTTTTTTTCAATAAAACCTGAATTAAAAAAAATCCTTTAACATAAACAAATATAAGATATGTCTCTACATCTAGATGAACACTATGCGAGTATAAAGATGTCCACTAAGCAATGTACATGGGATATTAATGATCATATTAATGAGCACAATGTAGAAAGCCAGCTGGATTTCTCTGACTCACAAAACGTCTCCAGCAAATCTTCTGATACCAAGCGAGAAGTAGAGCATGAAAATTGTTTCCTTTAGATCATTGCTGGGTTCCAGCCTCTCCTTGTACTTTTTCTGCAGGGGAAATCTTAGAGGTCTCTGGGAACGACTTTAGTTTATTTTCAGGATAAATATTGAATAGTTAATTACACAGGTCACTAACTATTAACACAGCCCTAGATAAGTGCCTGGCCAGCCACATTGTGTGGTACTGGGGTATTACAGGCCAAGACCGTAGTGGAGTTATTCTGCTTGAGTCCGTTCCTGTATTGCCATGTCTTGTTTTCTAACATATATTAATTATACACTGTGAGGGGGGGTTCTGTCACTTTAAGACTTTTTCATGCCTGTTGTCTAGCCTTGTTGTCTGGCCAAAGGTTGGAGCAGAACCAATCTGAGTTCAGAACCTGCATCTAATCAATACTGTAGCTGAGGGAGGGTATTTAAACCAGTCTTTCTGTGTTCTCGATGCCTGTGATTGCTTCTTCTAACCTGGCTTGTTTCCCAATAGCCACCTGAGGTTTTGAGAGAACTATCTTGTTTTTTAAGATACAATATTATGACTTCTCCTGATAATTGACCTTAGCTGTCACTCCCACATTTGTATGTTCTGTGTTTAGTCCAATTTGTCTGTTCTCCCTAGTTTGTCCTGTTTGTCTTCCCTACTCGTGTTTGTCTTTCTACACCTCTCTGGTGAGGCAACCTTAGTCTTTAGCAGCCAAGTCCATCTTGCCTTGCTTTGGGCTCTGGTGAACACCAAAAGGGAGCCTTAGACTCTGCCTTCCAGGGGGTCACTGATTGCAGACAGTAGTTTTGAGTGGGTTATGTTTGTTCTGCCTTATTTTTCTGCATGTTTGGCGAATAGCATGCCTGGCAAATCCACTCTGGGGAATTGCTTAAGCAGCAAATTCTTAACGTAGTTAGAGACCATATATATTTTCAGACAAGCATTCTCTGGTTCTGTATGGAGCAACGAAAGCATGTAATGGACAAAATGCATGGTCTTACTCAACTGGTTTAGGATCTAGCCCAGATGGTTCAGCAGCACAAGAAAGCATCTGTCCAGAATGTCATTTAAGTTCACACAACAGTCTAACCCAAGCTGAATTTACTTGATCGTTTTTGGAAATCTTTTGTCAATTTTCATGAGAGCTTCCGTCCAAGACATTGTTCTTCTGGTATGGAACAGCATTGTGTGGGCTTATATCATTTTTTGTTACAGAGTGAACAACAAGCCTGGGCTTTCTCCTTAAACCTGATGCTTCTGAACTTCTTGTGGTTCTGGTACTCCTGTACAGTACAATGAACCAGAAATGAGAACAGTGGCAGAGACAAACTTACTCTCTATCTGCTAAGGTCATCAAACAGTTACAAATTATTATTCTAAATTTAGATGACGGTTGATGCATTTTCAATGTAAAGATAAATCTCTGCACTGTTAGTTTTGCTAAGGCCTTTCAGAAACTCTAAAGGATTTGCTGGTTAACTACCCAAGACTCTAAAAGAACCAATATACCTCTCTATTTGGCTTGACCAATGATTACAGGAATACAGAGAGGAGCATACAAGTTTGCCTCTCCTCTTTGGAAGGGTCACCTGGGTGGTCTGGTATTTTCCAATGTTTCTAAGAAAATTATTTTGCCTGTAATAATATCTTGGGGCCCAAGATATGTATTTGTATATCTTTGTGTGGAGAATCTGTACACTATCTTGTTCCAGAAAGTTCAGTAAAACAACCTGTTGTTGAGCTGGTGTTGGAGTCGTGTTCTTTGTCCGTGACTTCGCTGTATTCCGGTAAACCTGCCCTCGGTACTCGGCTTACATCTGCACCACTATACAGTGAGGACCAACTATTTGAGGACAGTGGGCAGCAAAGAGGTGGGGAAGACATCCGCTGCTTCTTGCAGAAGCGGGCAAATAGTGAGGAGAAGAGTTGCAATGGGGGGTTATGTTCCGAGCAGTCAGGCTTTGTACAGCGACACCGTTGAGGAGGACGGCGGTGACAGGCAAACACTAATCGATGTAGCCGATCGCACATGGGAGCCGGGAGAAGCAGGCGAGGCTGGGACAAGTTATTCTGGTGCCCTAGTTAAACAAGGGATAAAGTGCCCCCCAAACGGAAAATTTAGTCCACTCCATGCCTCCTTGGGCCTCCTTTTCTCCCTGGGATGACGTGGGACCTACCCTTGACTACCCATTGTCCCGGCCCTGGAAGCATTCCGTTATCTCTACATTAAGTTTTAGGAGACGGGAGGAGAAGAAGGAGGCTTTGTACGCCAGACAATCTGGGATCTTGGAAAGTAGAGAGTTAATGAAAAAAAGCCATGTGATGCTATCAGCTGACCCAGACCAACAGTGTACAAGGGTTCATCATTATCATAGGGAGAAGAGAGAAGCAGCTTGCATGTCAGGCAGTGGCGCAGCCCGTAAGTCGGTAGTAAACACCCACTTTGCAGGACCGAGAAGGTAGCGGCACAGGGACTCACCGGGTCAGCGGCGGTAACAGTATGTCAGTGCAGTGCTTTGGTGGTAATATCACCTACTCGGCGGTGTGCCAGTTTTTTGCTAAGACACCAGAGGAGGCAAACATGGCTATATGTCGAATCTGTGGCCAGAAAGTAAAGTGTGACCAGGGACCTAACGTTAGTACCACGGCCCTGCATCAACATCATGCAGTGTCACCATATGTGTTTCAGATGTGGTGGTCCATCCTGTCCCAACAGCTGTAGCACCCAGTGGCACGCCTCCCATTTCAGGCAGTCATGGCTTCACCACCTCTGCCGAAGACAACTCCCTGTCTATTACATCATCTACCGGTCCAGATACTCTTGCTCCTCGGCACTCATGGTGCCAGCAGTCGTTCACCGAGACGATTGCCAAGAGACAGCAGTATGCGTCTAGCCATCCCTAAGTGCAGAAGCTGACCGTGCTCCTGTCCAAGTTGGTGGTACTGCAGTCCCTCCCTTTTCAAGTGGTGGACTCTGCACCATTCAAAGAACTTGCCAGGAAACTTGGCATTCACTTCAGCCATTGTAACGACATGGGTAGTGGCTCCTCTGGACCACCGCAAGCGGTGGTAGCGGCCACGCCAGGGAGCGGGGTCTAAGTAGGTCCCGGTCTTCACCAGAGCCTGCCGCAAGGCAGGATGGACTTTCTGCGGCGGGAGTCCTACCAGGTCGCTACCCATGGCCTCCCCTTTTTCCACCTTTAACAGGGGAGGCCCTCCCCTTTTTCTACCTTTAACAGGGGAGGGCCTCCCCTTTTTTATACAAAGCCAGTTTTGCAGCATTTGCTTTTGCTTCTTTTTTTTTGTTTCCCATTCCAGTTTTGTACTGAATTCCATCAACAATGGCACAGAATGCAAAATAAGCACCTAAAACGATTCCTGTAGTTATGGTCTCCTTCAGTTCAAGTTCCATACGCTGCATTTGAACAAACTGGTGTAATGCAGAAACTGGATTCAAACCACCATGTTTATACTTCATGAGTGTTTGATTGTCACTGCTGTCCTCCTCAACGGTCTTGGTATGCAGAGGCTTACCGCTCGCCAAAAAAACTCCCATGCCACTCTTCACATCAATACTGCAAGAAGCAGGGGATATTGGCCCCATTTCTTCACTGCCAAGTAGCTGCTGACTGCCCTCCTCAAATTGTTCATCCTCACTGTATAGTGGCGCTGAGCCCAGACCACATAGTAGATCTCTGGCTGAGGGAACCGGATGGGACCATGGCGGGTTGAGGACAAGTGAGAGCCGCTGACCCGCTCCCGGGCCATGCCAACTAAGGGTTGTGTCTGACATTCCCACCGACTCTTGGCTGGGGTTGTCAGATGTCATCTGGGAGGAATTGGATGACCTAGTCAACCAATCAAGAACCATTTGGTTGCTGAACAACACATGGCCGCTAGATGACAGCAGCAGTTCTGGCCTCACCGAGTGACCCCTGCTGCGACGTCCCCTTGCTGTACTGTGACCTGTGCCTGCTCCAGGAATGTTTGTGCCACTGCCACTCGCATGTGAAGAGTCTGCCACCTCTCTGTCTGACATACTGTTTGTTCTAAAATGTACAGACTCTGTTTAATGAAGATATCTGTATATGATAAATACACACCCTGTATTTGACTCCAAATGAACCCACTAACAAGCTTGTGTGACCCATGGATATAAATTGCGCTCCACAAATTGCCAGGAAAAATTTACTTGTATGTGCCCTTTAAAAACACTGTGTATTTTACTGAATATAAAAGTACAAACAGGCTTAATTAACCTTCGGATATGAATTATGCTACAGCCAAAATTTCTTCTTTGGTGGTAAAAAGGAACGTTTATTTTAATGAATATAACTGCAGAAAAATACTTAGGTAACCCTTGGATGTAAATTGTGCAAAAGAAATATGCTGCCAACAATTACCAGCTTTGTAGCGTGTTAAAACGGCGTGTATTTTACGGAACACAACAACAGAAAAACTTGTAATTAACCTTCGGATATGAATTATGCTACAGGCAAAATTTCTTCTTTGGCGGTGAAAAGGAACGTTTATTTTAATGAATACAACTGCAGAAAAATACTTAGTTAACCCTTGGATGTAAATTGCGCAAAAGAAATGTGCTGCCAACAATTACCAGCTTTGTAGCGTGTTAAAATGGCGTGTATTTTAAGGAACACAACAACAGAAAAACTTGTAATTAACCTTCGGTTATGAATTATGCTACAGGCAAAATTTCTTCTTTGGAGGTGAAAAAGAACGTTTCTTTTAGTGACCACAACAGCAGAACAACGCTTAATTAACCCCTGGATCTAAATTGCGCAAAAGAAATGAGCAACCATAAATTATGTGGTATTTGGATTGTAAAAACGCTGTTTCTTTAACTGAATACAACAGGAACAGGCTTAGATAACCCTTGGATATTCAATGTACTGAAGAACTGAGCAGATAGCATTAAAATGTATATGCAGCTGCATTGGACGCACACTGGACTTCAGTTCCAATACCCCACAAAATCAGAATTAGAACATTAAGAGAAGCAGTCTCTGAGACAAGCTGTGACACCCCCCAAAAATCGCTGTATGAGTTCTTTAGTATGAGACACCATAAGCAGCAGCGGCTGCAGCAAGAGCAGCTTCCCTACAGAGTACAGTGAGAGCGGTATGAGCTGCCAGCGTCACGCCCGGACTTATATAGTGCGGTGACGTCACAGAATCCCGCCGGTCTCTGATTGGCTTCATATCTGCACATGTCATGTAGGCTGCGCTTTTCTTCCTCCCAGACTTCTTTGCCCCATGTCACGCTATGTGCTCGCAGCCATTTTATCAATCAAAAGCACGCTTCGTTCCCGCGAATCACCCCAAACTTCGACTTCGTTCAGAATCGAAGTTTTCCTGAAATTCTAAACGAATTCCACTCGTTAGAATCAATTCGCCCATCTCTAGTTATCATGGTAATGTGTTTGATGATTGTAGTTCTCCAGCTAGTTTTTTGGTTTCAAGAATTGTTCACAAACATTACTGCAATTCACAATTTCGGGGGCAGTTGGGTTCCAGACTCTATCAGTTACTTTAGAAATAGAAATTATCAACTCTGAACAAATTTCCTTTTTAGTTCTTGATAATTAGTATGTTTACTTAATACTGGGTTTAAAGTTGTTACATTTGTACAAACCTGTTATTGATTGTTAGAAAACGGATCTGTTGGAATCCTCGATGTCTAAAAGGTTATCTATTACTTCTATTTCCTCTGAATCAACATTACATGAATATCCAAGATTGTGTTGATGTTTTTTTCTGAAAAAGGTTGTGACTCAATCTCACCACATAGATCACATGATTGTGCCATTGAATCACTTACTAATGCTAAATTCTCCTTTTGGTGGCCAACTCTTGCTTGTGATGTTACTACTTACATTTCTGCCTTTTAAATATGTGTTCCTGTTAAGATTCATGATTGACACCATGTTTCTACCAATACTACGTTGTTCTTTTGCAATGACTTCCATCCATGTTTTGGTTCTTTTCCCCCATCCTGTCCTGAAAATCTAGAGGTGGAGGTAGAATCTAACAGACTGTGCACAGTTTGTCCTCAGGTTTGTCCTCGAACGTGAAAAAATCCTAATTTGTTTTAAAGAGTTATGCGAATGAGAAACATTCAGTAGGGTCTTTATTCTGCCTAGGCAATAAGGTATAGCTCTGTACTCAGAACTTAAGACGGATGGCACCACATCATAATTTGGCTTCTAATTCTACTAGTCCTTATGAGATCATAGAAGTTATCAACCCGGCATCATTTCATGTATGTCTGCCGTCTTTCTTCAGGAAGTATATATTTTCTACTAATCCTCCTGGCCTAGACTTAAGGGTCTGGTGGCCCCTTGTTATAAAGGGGTAGAGGGTTTCTGTTATAAGTGTTCTGTCTCTTTAAGACTGTTTCAAGCCTGTTGCCTAGCCTTGGCCTAAGGTTAGAGCAGAACCAGTCTAAGTTCTGAACCCAAGTCCAATCAGTAGGTGAGGTAGAGTATTTGAATAGGTCTTTTTGTGTTCTCCATGCCTGTGATTGTTCCTTGTATCTTGACTCATTTCCCCTTTGCTACCTGCAATTTTTTGTCTTTGATACTACGAAATCATCTGGTATTTGACCTCAGTTAGATGGACCACATTTGTATGTTCTTTGTTTTGTCATATTTCCTCTGTTTTCCCTAGTTCATCCTGTCTGTCTTCCCCACTCACGTTCGTCTTCCTACACCTCTCTGGTGAGGCAACCTTGGTCTCTAGCAACCAACTCCATCTTGCTTTGTGGCTGGCTCTGGTGAATACCTAAAGGGAGCTTTAGACTCTGCCTCCCAGAAAGTGTCTGATTGCAGAAAGCAGTTTTGAGTTAGTTCTGTTTGATCTGCCTTCTTTTTCCTGTTTGGGGAATTCATTGTCTGGCAATTCCACTCTGAGCAATTGCTAAAGCAACAAATCTCTAACACATTTTTATGCAACACTATAAAAGGTCAATATATAACAGCTGTAAAAGCATGTTAATTGCTAAGCGCAGGTGAGGTTCACCATTGGGTTTAGTCATCTGCAAGGAGAGTAAATATGAGGGGTTGTAGGCATCTTCAACTGTTAGAAGCTTCTACCGTATACTGTCAGACTTCTTAGTAGACTGATCACAGCACAATCCTGCTACATAGCCTCTTACCGGCTTTAGGACATACTCATACGTCCAATGTTGGTAAGGGGTTAAAATATAACATCATTCATCCCGTTCACTGAAGAAAAAAATCCAAAGGCCCAAATTGCATTTTATCGGTCATTTCACATCCCCTAAAAATGTAAATAAAAAGTGATCAAAATGCTGATATACCGTTTCACAAAATGCTACTAATTAAAAGTACAATGCAGCCCGCAAAAAATTCACCCTCCGTCCATATGAGAAAGAACAAAAAAATTAGCGACTGTAAAAAATGGCACTACAGCACAAATGTAAGAAATAGAAAATGTTCGTGTTTTTTTTAAAACTACTAAAATATAACGAAAACCCTACATATTTGGTATTGCTGGAATCATATCAACCTGCAAAATACAGATAATACATAATTTATACCGGAGAGAGAAAACATAAAAAAAAAAAAACCTGCAAATATGGCACAAGTACATTTTTTTTCGCATTTCACCCCACTTTTTTTTTGCCGGTTGCCCAGTATATGTTATGGTATGGTTAATGGCAACATTAAAAGGTACATCTTGTCCTGCAAAAAAAAGCCCTCAAATGTCTAAAAAAGTTATGGCTCTTGGAAGGTGAGGAGGAAAAAAATTTAGAGCTCTATTATTATTGTTATGACCAGTTGTCAGGAAGGATGCAAAAGGAAAAGAATAATACAAGAGCCTCTACAATATTCTTAATAATAATAAAAATAAGAAGAAATAAATTACTGAAGTGCTTCTTTAGCCCATGTCTTTTAATTTCATGTATCTACTCAGGTCATCATGTGAACAGCAGTGCAATGCATGCGTAGATTCTGGTAGATTCTTTACTGCTGGGAGATTCTTCATGATTGGTCAGCTATTCTCTAGATGGGTCAGAAAGCTCAGCCTTCCTCCAGTCAGAAGTGAGCAGCACTGACCTGCTCTTCAGAGACATGATTGTGCAAACGAAAGCTAATGAAGGAGTTGATTGTCCCCTTTTTCACAGCAGGCGAAAACTGTGTCTGTGGTATTGGTGGTTTGAGTTGGTGCCAGTATGAGAGCATAGAAAGCTGGATACCCACTTCAGGACCCAAGCCAAAAAGATGCACGCCAAAGACCATCCAAAAGGCTAACATGAGTCTGCAAAGCTCATCCTCTATTGAAACAGAGGCCAGAAAGATCCCAGTCAGTGTCCAGAAGAGTGGTCTCTTTCATCTGAAGGCAAGAAGGAGCATAAAGGAACAGTCTAGGTCCTCTGCACAAACAGCAGCAGCATGCAGAGTGCTGGTTGAGATAGCTATTTTTGATTATATCCTTTTTTTTATTACCTACAGAGACATAAGAAACTCAAATACTGTACATGAAACTGAAGAGAGCTTATATATACAAACATGACAAACATACATACAAAGCCCCAATATATATGTCATCAGAATAATTTCAACTGTATGTCTTAAAAAGTTACAGAAAGAGAAATATGTACAAAAACCTACGAGCTACAAATATCAGATGAGACAAACCCATGTACAACAAAAGGGGAAACCAAAGAGGATGGAATATAGATAGGATGTGAGGGAAAAGAAACTACTGTTGTGTGAAAGGCAGGTGGTCAGTTTATGGAATAGGAGAGGTTATCCATTTCCCATATTCAGCCGAATCTTTATATAAAATCCAAAGCTGTCAGACACTAAAACAAAGATAATTTGTCTACTGTAAGGGCATGTCTCCATGGCTGAGAGCAAATACCCGCCCTCCCCCTTCACATTGACATGTTCATATTCCGCCCGAAAACCGGGCGGAAGAATGAACATGTTCAATGTTTTTTGGACCACCGGCGGTGTAAAAAAACATCTGGCAGAAAATCCGTGCAACAGGAATTGAGCCTGTTAGAACATTGTTGATGGAGGGGTTTTAACAGAAGGGTACAACGCTACAGAGCTGTAAAATATTAAGGTTTGTCAGTAAGAAACATAAACAAGTTCCTGTGCTGCTGGTAAGATACAGCAGGGATGATATCCAGCCACTGCTAGAGCACAGAGACGTGGCTGGTAACCTAGGAAATCTGTAAACAAGCTGGAGATAAGACCTGCTCTAATTCTGAAACGAAGCAAAATCAGAACATTAAAGTATTTGGTAAAAGTCTTTATTTATTTTAAATTTTAAAGCAAATCAATGTTATGGGAATAACCCTTTAAGGAAACTTTTATCTTACTGCAATGTGAAGGAAATACTTTATAAGGGTAAATTTATTGACCTATTGTTTCCATTGCCTTCTGCTAAGGCAAAGGTTGAAACAAAGAATAAATGTCAATGGTCTTCATCAACATTGCTTAATTGGCTGCCCACTGTATTTATGCAGCATTATTTATCAAAAAATTTGAACATATAGAAATAGTGACGGCCTATAGGACCTTTAGTGAAATGTTGTAGTATAAGTGTAATGATGTACTCAAACAGAAAACAGTCATTTAGCTTCATATAAATTTGGAAGGGGTTAAAGATGTGGGTTGGTGTTTGGGGTTGTCTGGACATTTTCTTTAAATTTAAAAGTATCAGATTTCATGAAAAAAAATAAGCAATCCTTACTTACCTCACTGCTCCCTCTCCACTGCCATTCCCCAACCACCACAGTTCGGCCTATTCCACGCTGATCTCTTCCTTGTACCTGGTCTCCACATATAAGAATTGTCGATTCAGTCAATCAGTGGCCACAGTGGTGCCCTACGTCAGCCAGTGATTAACTGCGCAGGAATTCTGTTAGGCCTTTCTGTTTTTGCTAATTGCAGTGGGCTGTATATTGTCAAGATTTTCTGTATTTACAATTAGGGGCTTGAAATGTATTTCAAATGTCTTTTAATGGCTACTCAGTGTGGCGGGAAGAATTTATTGAAGTCGATGTCCTGGGTTTATATACTGATGGGCTGGACTTTTTTATATGATGGCTATTGGTGTGCGGATATATGGCCAAAATGCTAAACTGTTAATGTAATGACTTGGAATCTAATTATACTTGAGTTATTCCCGCTAGCTGTAGTGTCAGTTATTTGAGGTCAGTTTTTTTAATAACAAGCGTATCTTGTTAAACACAAATAACAAGGGGTCACGTTTGCCATTCATTTTAAACATCAAAATGTGAGTTAGAAGTTAAACTGCTTAAGCGTATAGTATTATATTGCTTGAAATCAACATTTTGCAGAAAGCCAAATATTTATGAGGTTCTGATTTGAAATTACAGATCCTCTTTCCTGTTGCCAGATGGAAAGATTTCGGCAACTAGTGCCCAATGCAGATCAGAATTTTGGTGCCCAGAGCGCTTTTGGGATTATTATTATATGAGTAGTCATGAAAACATTATTTTGTTACCCAAAAGACTAGGGGGAGTTACATTGAGTCTTGAAGTATGCGTATTTCAGTTTGTAATTTAAATTGAATGTTTTTACAGTGATTTATTATCTGCTTTACCCTTTATCTGTTTTTTGTTGGATGAAGGTTTAGCTGGGCTTTTGTCCAAAAGTCTTTGTTTGGTGTTTTATTTATTCTCAGGATTGGTGGCTTTAGTCTTTTAAACAGGTATTCAAAGGTTAAACAGGTAGTCAGAGGGATTAAGAGATCTGCTTCTTTAACTAACTGGAGATCAAAATGGTTTTGTCAGTTTGCTCCTCCAGCTACCAAGTGCTATTGTTTAAAAATGCCTTTCCTTTAGCAAAGTTATGTAGCGTTAAGGATACCAGAGAAAATAAAAAGCTGTTGCCAGGTCTAGTTTTCGGAAAGTGTTTAAAGAAATTGTCATTATGGTAAGAAAAAAACAATCCAATAGCAGCAGCACTGTTCTAGCACTAAAAACAGTGGAAGGGAACATAGAAACTATTGGAAAAGTATTTCTGCTGCCTTAGATACATGAAAACCTGAAGTTCTAAGTATACATTTTTGATCAAACTGTATAAGCCCACCTGCAGACATCAAGGCGACATCAATACAGATTGGAACTTACTCTATATATTACGTCTCTTGGTGCCTGTTCAGACCTCCACATTTCAGGGAGAGAAAATTCCAGCTACAAGCTACTCTGCAACCAAAGTGGGACATATTTGTAGGAAATTTCCTAATTCGAAGACCTCTTGGGATCATTTGTTTTTCAACATAGGACTCCAAGGTGGTCTGCTCCCACCATAATCTTATTTCCTTGGACATTAGGCGTTCAAGTTTTAGCTTGTTATATTTAAGATCATCATCTTCATTCACATTTCGCATTTCTGATCTAGAGAAAATACGAGCTGCCCTTTGGCGTCTTGCAGGCAAGGTTTCCATAGAGTCTATTGAATTCTCCATAGCATTACTTAGGATTGTAATACTAATTTACATAAGTATATCAGATTATTTAATCTAGTAATTTATCACAGTCCAGTAATATTATGTGAAAGCATAAGTATATATAATTGTGGGAGCACGACCACCTTCCGTATTAGTGAGATCAACCATGCACATTCTAGAAGTCAGACGGGCCGAAGTTAGCCACACAAACATTATCCAAGTGTAAAGAGAAAGTCCAGCGTAAACCTCCGTAACTGATTAAAACGTTCCACAATCTTTATTCTATCAATGTTTAAAAGACATGTTCCATAAAGAATATCATAAGGGTCAACGCGTTTCGGAGAATGCTCTCCTTATTCATGACCTACTCAAACAGTGCGATCAACACCACTTAAATATACACATACTGATCACGTGATCAGATGATTTTCAAAATGATATCATACTAATTTATAAAAAAACAGAACAACTTTAGATCTAAAAACTAAGACTCAATTAGGAACATTAATAATGCACATTACATCAATGTCATTTATTTCATACCTTCCGGATATCTAGGTGCCCAGCCTGTATATCCACCAGGTTTCCCACTTGCGAGCATTTTTTCCTATGGTCACAGCACTAGCCTCTAAAGGCTTGTTCACACGCACACACGTTTGGATTCTTTTAACGGATTCCGTTTAACCTGCGAAAGACTGGATGCAAACTGCATACAAAAAGCGATCAGAAAACGCAACATGCTGATCCTTTTTTGGGATGCGTATTGGAGCGTTTTTAATTACGGATCCGTTTTTTTGGATCCGTTTTTTCAAATGCTTTACATAAAGCAACCTATCAAACTGCAATTAAATTTAAAAAACCTATCAATAACCAAGAAAAAAAAAACTTTTATTTATACCTAGTGTCAATCAACGTACATACACCTATGAGTTTTAGAACCCGTACCCCCCTATTTATTTTTAAATCATCCAATTAGTTTTTCAAAAGCCACCCCATGCAATGATAATAAATCATTTATAAACAAAATAATTTCTAACTTAAATAATTTTATAAACTCAATAAATATTTATATACAAGTTATAATAAAATACTATTATATGCATTGATAATATTAATAACATTTATATTATAAATAAATACTATACAAAAGTATATTTTATATATATAGTAAATATACTATTATATACATATATATATATAAAAAATATATTATTTTATATACATATAAATATAATATATATGTATATACATTAATTAACAAAATATAACCCAAACATAATATTCAAATTTTAAATTTAATTAAATCCAATGCGTTTTTACGGATGCGTTTTGGCATCGAAAACGGATCACAAACGCACCAAATGTATGCTGCCTTTTTGACTCCACTTTCGGGATGCAAAAAGCGCCCTCCATTATTTCCTATGTGGATTTCTCTTGCTAAAAAACGCAAGGAAGAATTGACATGTCAATTCTTAAAACGGATCCGAAAAAACGGATTCGCGAAAAGCGCATCGCGATCATCAGATCTGTGTGAACAGTGATGCGCTTTTTGCCATTGAAAGCAATGTTTTAATCACACTGACAATTGTTAGATCCGTTTTGCGGATCCCAAAACAGATCCGAAAACGGATTCAAACAAAAAACATCGTGTGAACAAGCCCTAAGCCTCGTTTCACATGACGGAATTTAGCCGCCGGTTCAGCCACGGCTCTTCGCCGCAGTTCCCGCGGTCCCCCCCACTCCCAAACCTCGTCGGGCCGGCCCAAACTCGCATCTCCCTATGCAGTTTGCAGCACGAGTGGTGGGCGTGCCTCGCTCGGTAGGGCGTGGTATGGGCGCGGCTTTGCGCCGGAGGCTTTTCCCCATGCAAATTAAGAGCAGGGGGCAGCCGCGTCGCTAGCCCGCATCCCAGCCGCACAATCAACACGCGGCGACACGAGACCCGCGCGCAGCCCGCGGCAAAATGCACCGCTTCGACCCGCCGTGCAGAGCAAGCAAACCCGCGCAGTGGTGAATATTAACGCGATTCCATAGGAAACCATGTTAATATAATCTAGGCGTCGATTTTGCCCGCGGAAACCGCGTCGGAACCCGCGGCCATAACCGCGGCCAAATCCGTCGTGTGAACAGGGTCTAACAGGCTTGGTAACCCTTTCAATGTCTTGAACTTTAAATGTTCTAGTACTACCTGCATGAACCTCAATGAAATGTTTGGTAGCCATAGAAATTCCTGTGCTTAAAGATTATTGTGTATCTGACAAATGTCTGCGAATGCGTACTTTTAATGCCGTTCTGGTACATCCTACATACTATATCTCGCATTCGCAACATGTAATAAGATACACCACAAATCGTGTGTTGCAATTTATATATGAAGTCATCTGAAAAGATTCGTTTTTAACATTGGAATAAAATTCCCTTGAACAATCAATATATGCACACGTAGTGCATCGCAGATGACCGCATCAATACGTGCCCTTTGTTGATAACCAATGTGTATTGGCAATATTGGTATCTAGTGTTGAGCGATTTTTAGTCTGACAAAGTGAAAATCGCAAGGTTTTTATGTGAACGAATTTTTCCAGATCATGCGATACATTAAGTTCAAAAATCTGAGCTTCATCTATTAAAATCGCGTCCTTTTTCGCGCTGTCCTGTAATTTTTAGCGGCCAGCAAATCAGATTACAGAATGAGCAGGTGACATGTTGTAGCAACGTCATGACAGGATGTGTATTGGTTGCCGATTGGCGGAAAAATCACAAGACCATCGTTTTAACATAGAACAGCTTTTCCTGTTTCAGCCTCAGTGTCTCTCAGCGTCCTCATAGGGAAAGACCTGCGCTCTGTCTGTGGCCAACAGCTCATCGAAATTAATTCTATTTCTGCACAAGAGAAACCTCTACAATTAGCTGTGAACCGTCCAATTAGTTCGATTAGAGATTTGAAGAATTTATGTAGTTAGCTAACGAATATTTAAAGCAGCAACTACTAAAACTCGCTGTAAATTCACGCGGTGAGGAGCGTAGGGGGGGGCCCCTGCGGCGTGAACATCAGACAAGCTCTATCTAAACAGAACAATGGATAAAGGATCACCAAGACTTATGTAGAACCATTGTAGTGGAATATCTTTTAATTATTAAACATTTTGCTATTGAAATATTTCCTGATATTGGCCGGGAGCCTTAACTTATATTCGTATAAACACATATCTAGTAACTGCAGGTCTCTTTGATAGCTCCAAACTATAACCCAAACCTCCACTTTATCAGTATACATTTCGATTGGTGTTCATTTAATTTTTGTGACAGTTTGATACTATCCACCTCTGCACTTAAATTACAATCCAGCAATCTTGTAGTCAGCACTGGTTGTTTGTTGCCAAAATACCGTGTATCTAACGAAAACATCACAGTAACGTGTTTTTTGACTTTTGCGCAACCCATAACCTGTTCATCTGATGCAGCATCTACGTAAATCTAAAACAGCAATTCTATATTCACCACAGTAATTGAAAGGTGCAAAAATACCATTTTATAATATCAAAACTTAACATTTACGTGTTTTTTGACTTTTGCGCACCCCAGTAACTGTATCATGACGCAGCATCTACGTAAATCTTAAAACAGCAATAACCATATTTCACCACAGGTGAATTGAAAGGTGCAAAAAATACGTTTAATATATCAAAACATAACAGTTACGTGATTCTTTGACTTTTGTCGCACCCAGTACTGTTCATTGACGCAGCATCTACTTAACATCATTTAAACACCAATTCATATTCACCACAGGTGAGATTGAAAGTGCAACAAAAATAACCATTAATATATCAAAACCATAACATTACGTGTTTTTTGACTTTTGCGCACCCAGTACTGTTCTTGACGCAGCAACTACCGTAAAGTCATAAAACAGCAATTCTATGATTCACCACAAGTAGAATTGAAAGGTGCAAAAATACCGTTTATTATATCAAAACATAACAGTTTACGTGTTTTTTTGACTTTTGCAAACACCCAGCATTGTTCATTGACCGCAGCATCTTACGTAACTCTTAAAACAGCAATTCTATATTCACACAAGGTTGAATTGAAAGGTGCAAAAAATATCGTATATTATATCAAAACATAACTTTAACGTGTTTTTGACTTTTGCGCACACCAGTACTGTTCATATGACCGCAGCATCAACGTAAATCTTAAAACAGCAATTCTCTAATCAGCCACAAGTGAATTGGAAAGTGCTAAAAATACCGTTATTTATATCAAACATAACAGTTTATGTGTGATTTTTTTTGACTTTTCGTGCACCCAGTACTGTTCATTGAACGCAGCAACCTAACGTAAATCTTTAAACCGCAATTCTATATTCACCACAGGTGAATTGAAAGGTGCAAAAAAAATTTAATACCGTTTATTATATAAAAACTTAACAGTTACGTGTTTTTTTTGACTTTTGCACACCCAGCATTGTTTCATTGACGCAGCATCTACGTAAATCAAAACACAATTCTATATTCACCACAAGGTAATTGAAGGTGGCAAAAAATACCATTTAAGTTATATCAAAACATTAACATTTACGTGTTATTTTTTAACTTTTGCGCACCCATACAGTTCATTGACGCAGTCATCTAAGTAAATCTTGAAACAGCAAATCTCTAATCACCACAGGTGAATTGAAGGGCAAAAAATACCGTTTATTATATCAAACAACACATTACATGTATTTTGTGCTTTTGCGCACCCTTACTGTTCATTGACGCAGCATCTACGTATATTCTAAAAACAGCATATTCCTAAATTCACACACAGGGAATTGAAAGGTGCAAAAATACAGTTTATTATATCAAAACATAACAGATCGTGTTTTTGAACTTTTGCGCACCCAGTAACTGTTCATTGTACGCAGCATCTACGTAAATCTTAAAAACAGCAATTCTATATTCACCACAGGTGAATTGACAGTGCAAAAAATACAGTTTATTAATATCAAAACATAACAGTGTACGTGTTTTTTGACTTTTTGCGCACGTCCAGTACTGTTCATTGAACGCAGCATCTACGTAAATCTTAAAACATCAATTCAAAATTCACTCACTAGGTGAATGAAAGGTGGCAAAAAATACCATTTATTATACCAAAACATAACAGATACGTGTTTTTTTGGACTTTAGCCCATCCATATTTGTTGATAACCACCTTGCATTAAATTTGAATTCAGCCAATTTTGTTTGAATTAGAGGGATTGCGAGAATAGCTGTGTTTTGCCGTCTTTTAAATAAGAGACTTTCAAAACTATTCCATACCTGTTCTCAAAATATTTATATTATCTGGAAACTTGGAGCGAGAATGCAGGTGGTAAGCGAGCAAAGAGGGGGGTAGCACATGGAGTAAGGTACGAGAGAAAGGTGCTCCTTCCAGTGCTGGCGACAACTACGCATGCCAATGGACGACATTTGCAGGACCCTCAGGCCTGTCATCGCTGTCAGGGCCCTGTGAATCTAAGGTAAACAACATGTCGCCCAATCTGTCCTTCAGAGGTTAATGCCAAACCTGCATCTAGCAGTCCTAACCCCTGTCCTCCAAGTCACTGCCCACAATGATTGTCCTCATCAGCATCATCAAAGCATCCGTCCAAGCATGAAGCAGCCCAAATGTCAACTCGTGTACCCACCACTGTGGATAATCCATTGTCTGAAGACCTCCTTTGATGACAAAATGCGGTTGGGTCAGAAGGATGTTAAAAATCCAGAGATGATTTAGTTCTGCTACTGACGCCCAGTAACTGATCGGGGGGGGGGGTGGGGGGGGGGGGGGGGGGGGCCAGCAGTAGGAGGTGATGGAAGCCGGTCAATCGGCAAAAATCACGGGGCGTCTCGCAACGCCCTGCAGTGCCCTTGCTTGTAGCCCTCAGCTTCTGATGCAAAAGTCAGGACCGACAAGTCACCTGTGTTTATGATGATGATGAATACGACATTGCGGATCCATCCTGGTCTATCCGCAGAATTTTGCTTGGCGAGCAGCTTCATCATATGACGAGGAGGAGACATGGGGTTAATGTGTTCAAGACGGGTCCCACGCCAACAAAAAGGGAGAGGGCGGTCGCAGAAGTCCGCTGATATGATTTCCTCCACCACACGGTCAGCGCTAACCCCGCTTACTCGCATATCGCCCGTCTAAAAAGTCCAGGACCTCACAAGCCTGGCCTTCTTTGAGCAAGCTCTGATTCAACCCAGCGAGTGGTCAAATCGCGCCTTTTTGCCGTAAACGCATAAGTAGAGCAAGAACCTTAAGTGGTTAACCACCACCAACATGTCTAGTCACATGCAGCAATCATGAGATTAAATTGGAGGAACACATGGCATAAAAGGCCAGTACCGACCGCCGGGACCTCCAACCACTGTCAACATACCCTCGTCTCCGCCTACTCCTCCTCCGCCACCACCAAGCGTCCTCAGCTGCCATGTCTCTCAGAGTCATGACAGGGATCAGCCTCCGCTTCAGCTCTCACCGTCGCCCGAGTACCACCATCACCACCAGAACCCATCCTACCCCTTCTCCTTCCACCCAGTTTGACGACCTGCAGCGCCGTACAGCGCAGTCTAGCAGCCAGCCTTCTGTCTTCCAGGTTTTGGGAACAGATAAACACATTAACCCAAACCATCCCAAAGCCAAAAGCCTGAATGTCGGCATTGCCATGCTTTTGGCCTTCGGAATGTTGCCTTTCCGTCTCGGAGACACAGAAGGGTTCCGCGACGTCATTGCCTCGCCTGCCCCAATACCAGATGACCAGCAGGCATTTCTATTGCCAGAAAAGCCGTCCCTGCCCTGGCCAGCCACGTGTCATCTAAAATTTCAAGGCGTGCCTGCATCTGTGTCCGAAAAGTCCATCCACCACCGACACATGGACTAGTAAGCACTGGGCCCAAGGCCGCTATTATCTCTGTGACAGCTCACTGGTGAGCTGGGTGGATGTCCATCTGGGGGGTGACGGTGGCTCTCAGGCTCGGCGCACGCTCTTCAAAACCGCAGGGAAGGTACCGGGCTCTTCCCCCCCCAAGGTCCTCTGGTGGATCACTTCCCAGAGACAAACCAGGCCGTGTTGAAATTAATCTGCCCTTGAGACGCGCCACACACAGGTCAGGGAGTATGTGGACGGCTCTAAGCAACGAGAGACCGACCGCAGGCTGGGTGACAAGAACCTGTGCCAGGCAAGGTGGTGTGCGATAACGGGCGAAATCTAGTATGCTGGCCCGCCCTTAAGATTCGTTTAGGCTTGAGCACATCCCTTGCCTGGCCATCAAGACCTTGTCGTCCCAGAAAATTTCTAAAGAGTTACCCGGTCTTGGACTGACCTGCAGACGAAGGCTCGAAGGTCTGAGTTCGCACTTCCGCCGTTTCGCAACCCTGCTACGTCCCGCCTGGCTGCGTTTTCAGCGTCAGCTCGGCCTCCCCGTCAACGCGTCTCATTGTAGCCGTGGCAACACGTGGAATTCCAACCTCCACATGCTCCAGCGATCGTGGCAGCAGCACAATGCCATACTCAGTATCAAGTGACACATATGGCCTGACAAAAAGCAGCCGGTACAGACCCGGGGTGTTTGAACCACCGAGAGTGGAGGAGCAGGTGAAAGAGCTCTGCACCATCCTAGCCAGTTTTGAAGAAGCCACCAAAAAGGTCAGTGCTGACAATGCCCTTTGTCAGCATGAGTCATTGTGTGATCTTAGTTCTGGAACGATCGTTGGACAAACTAGAAACAACCTGTCCCGCCAGCGATGGAGGAGGAGAATACACAGATGCGGACACGGAGCCTTTCTCGTCCGACAAATCCACAAGGCCCGACAGTTTCACAATTTCATCGGTCTTCCATTATGCAGTTGGTTCGGGTCCAGAGCTAGTGCAAGGTGCGCATCAGCTCTCAGGGTGCATCAATCCTCAGGCAAGCCAGGGCTGTGTTGAAAGCGGTGCCGGAGGCAGCGGATGAGGATGAGGAGTATTCTAGACACCGATGTTACCTACTTACCCTGCCTTTGTAAGAGGTTGGCGTGACTTTGAGGCGGAGAGTAAATGAGGAAGATCAGTTAGCGAGTGCCCCTCGACCCAGAGGCATGGTATGGGAAATCAAGGAACCATCTCTCACATCAGTGCAAGGATGCTCCATTACCACGAACAAGATCCTCGCATTAAGGCCATCAAAATGAACCACAGTTACTGTGTTGGCCCCCTCCTGGGACCCCCGGTACAAACCAAAAATTTTCAGCACTGTTCCTCCCACCCACCCAAATAGAGAGTAAAATGAGCAGAAATGGATACCTTGCTGATTGACAACTGGAGACATCTGTTGCGTCTTGTCTCACGTTTCCCCAAATGTCACGGTTGGGAACAACATCAGCGACAAGACAGCATAAGTGCCAATTTAAGGCGTAGCGCAGCAGTGCAGGGAAAGGTGGCAGAAGCCTATATGGGTGACCTCTGCAATCTTTGGTTTAACACCTCACCAACGCACGCATGCTATGCAGGGCACACATCAACACACAGAGATCAGCTTAAGATCATGGTGCACGAGACTATCTGCGTCTCAACGCGCGATGTTTTTGCATTGTTTCCGGACCCAATAGACTTACTTCTGGGTATCCAAAAATGGACGAATGGCCGCGCGAGCTCGTCACGCATAAGAGTGTTGTCCTGCCCGCACAAGCCGCATCATATCGTGAGCGGACCTACAGACACAGCTTGAGGAGTCATTACAGACAAACGCATCCGGCTTTCACAGATAAATGTGGATCGTTGACTTTCCCATACAAGATGAATCAGGCATGGGATATCAGATGATATTGTGTGCTCGCCAATTGCCAGGCACCGATTTAGTGGTGTCCGGTCAACCTTCCACAATCCTTTTCAAACATAAATGGTCTCTTGAAAACATTTTTTTTTAAATGATCATTTCTTACTGCAATTTTTTATCTCTTTTCCCAACATTCATTTAGAGTTTGGCTGTGAGGAGACTGTAAAGACTGCAAGGTTCCAATGACAACACCGTAATTCCATAGACTACATTATCTTTAAGAAGTTTTTCTGCATTGTCAATGGTTTTGAGGTCATGTTGCGTGAATACAGCAATAATCATGGTCCTTTGGAACAGAAAATGTGACTTCTAAGTGGCATTTCTCCCTCCACCATTTTTATAAGTGGCATGAAGAAGTCATATTTATAATTTTTGGGTCATGTTTGCTGTGAGATACATCTATAATTAAGGTCCTTTGAGAATAGAAATGTGGCTCTAAGTGGCATTTCGTCCCTCATCGATATTTTAACAGTGGCTGAGAAGTCATTTTTATAATTTTTTGGGTCATGCTGCTTTGAAATCACAATACGTACAGGTCCTCTTATAAAAAATGTTGTTTCTAACAGACATTGTATTCTGCACAATTGACCAAAGAGGCTCAAGGGTCATGCTTTGAATTTTTTGGGGCATTTTGCTGTGACATGCAGCATACTACATGGTCCTAAGTCTTAAAAAATGTTGTTTCTAACAGACAGATGTTCTTCTAATTGACCAAAGTGGGCACAATGGTATCCATGCCATTGAATTTTGGGAGTCATTATTGCTGTGTACATGCAGCATAAACTACAGGTCCTATCTAAAAATTGATTGTTTCTAACAGACCTTTGTTCTACACAATTTTCAAGAGTGGCTCAGGGTGATGGTGCTGTCATAAACAGGAATAGGTTAGGCACACTGTTAATGTGACACATAATGCAAAAATGACTTGATTTTGCAAATCTTACATAGCAAAACAATCCCTGTATTGAGACAACCCATTTAATATACAATTAAAAAAAGAGATACAAAGACATGGTGGGATCCATCTATTATTAAAAAAAGTGGTTTACTAGAATAAAAGTAATAAAAGAACTTGAATGAACGAAAATAAGCAGGATAAAAAAATCCCTCTGCATTGTACAAGGCCTGTACAGGAAAAACTTGACCAGATGTAGGTTATTCAAGAACAGTGAGTATATGGGTAGCACAGACAGTAGAAACAAAAGTACAGAGACCATTTCCCTCCAGCAGTTGATATAAAAATGAGAAAAAGAATGCCAAGATAAAGGGCACCTGGTGTTAAACAGAGCGATAACCACCAGTATTTCCAAGTGAAGCTCAATTGGTCCACACTCATACTGGAGGGGCAAGCCGCTACCCCGATATAGCTGTGTACAGAGGAAGGCTGAGATCTCACACTTCGCTTCCACACTCTGCTTCAGCCACGACAGTATTTCGTTGCTGCGTCATCAGGCATTTTAACCTGCGTGTTAATAGATCCGAACGCCAGCCTGGGCTTTCAACCCGCACGCCACTGTAACTACCGGCCCTATGTTCTGCTGTGGCCCAGAACAAGGTAATGCAATGTCCAGTCAACTAAAAATGGTGGTTAAAAGACTCCTTTTTCTGGCACTTTTTAAATGTGGGGGGTCATGAGGTTTGGGCTCATGCTGTGGCCCAGGACATGTAAAAGCTCAATGTCCAGTGAAACTAAAATGTGGTTGAAAGACTCCCTTTTTCCAGTACTTTTTAAATGTGGAGGTCATGGCAGGTTTGGGGCACATTGCTTGGCCCAGGAACAGGTATAGTCAATGTCCCTGTGAAACTAAAAATGGTGGTTGAAAGACTCCTTTTTCCGCACTTTTTAAATGTGGGGGACAGTGCAGGTTTGGGCTCATGCTGTGGCCAGGACAGTATAGTCATCGTCCCCAGTGAAACTAAAATGGTGGTTGAAAGTCTCCTATTTCTCCGCACTATTTAAATGTGTGGGTCATGCAGGTTTTGGGGCTCATGCTGTGGGCCCAGGACAGGTTAGTCAATGTCCCGATGAAACTAAAATTGGGTTGAAAGACTCCTTTTTTCCAGCACTTTTTAAATGTGGGGGTCATGCAGGTTTGGGGCTCAAGCTGTGGCGCGAGGTACAGGATATATCCCCCAATGTCCAGTGAAAACTAAAATGGTGTTTGAAAGTCTCCTTTCTCCGCACTTTTTAATGTGGGGGTCCATGCAGGTTTGGGGCTCATCCTGTGGCCCCGGACAGGTATTAGTCCAAGTCCATGAAACTAAAATGGTGGTTGAAAAGACTCCTTTTTTCCGGCACTTTTTTTAAACTGTGGGGTCATACGGTTTAATGGTCATTCTGCGGTACAGGACTAGATAAAGTAGTGTCCATTTCAACTAAAATGGTGGTTGATAAGACTCCTTTTTGCGGCACATTTTAAATCTGGGGGTCATGCAGGTTTGAGGGGCTCATGCTGCCGTTCCAGGACAGGATATTCAATGTCCCCAGTTCAAGTAAGATGATGGTTCAAACATCTGCCTTCTGGCGCTTTTTAATTTGTGGAGATGAGGTTTTTAAGGGTCAGGCTGTGGTAAACAAGACAGGGAAAACGTGAATGTCGTGTGACGTTTTTTCTGTGACTTTTAAACCTAGTGTGTTGCTAATATGTAAGCACGTATCCATTTGACTGTTGTGGATTGTGATAAATTCAGCTTCTCCCAGCCTTTGTTTGGGTGAATAATGAAGTGTTGTTGCTCTCCCATAGACTTTAATGGTAAACGCTCATAACGATCTCACTATCGAATTAAACCCTATCGATAGCGCCGACTATCGACTATCGAACGATCTCGATAGCTAACGCACTCGCTCAACACTATTGGTATCTGATGAGAAATAACTTGGTGATAAGATAGATCCAAGGGTTTTACCATTTTGGGATGCAAAGCTTATGTTTTCTGTCACTATTTTCCTCATATTTTCCTGTGTGGTAAGTAACAGAAGATATTTTCTAACAATACCACATATTTTATTATACTGTGGACTAAACGTTGTGGTAAAGGTAACCATATCTTTTTTCTTCGTATCATTTTTGCTTTTATTTTGATCCCTATCCGTTAACAAGTCAGATCTATCGAACTTATACACACGTTTGATAGATTTATTCAGCAACCATGGTGAATATCCCCTTTGTTCTAACCTAGTACAAATCTCTTGTTGTGAATCAGGGAAGTGTTCTAGTATCGAGCAATTTCTCTTATTTCTCATAAGTTCACCATATGGTATACCTTCAATGACATGTCGCGGATGACTTGATTTTGCATGGAGAATATAATTTCTGGCTGTACATTTTCTATAAGGTAGAACATCAATTTTCTCCTGATAACACCCCCTAGTTTGACATCCAAAAAATTTACAGTATTTTGTTGCCATTCCAAAGTAAATTTTAAATTCATGTTATTGGAATTGATGTACTCTTTGAACAAAATGGCTTGCCTCTGTGAACCTCCCCACACCAGGAGCTCGATACTAGAACACATCCCTACCAAACATTTCATTGAGGTTCATGCAGGTAGTACTAGAACATTTAAAGTTGAAGGCATTGAAAGGGTTACCAAGCCTGTTATAGGCGGTGACATAGAAAAAAACTGCTACCCTGATGTGTAATATAAGGCTGATTTTAATGGAAGCTTCTGTGACTCGCGTTGAGCGGGATAACTTAATCCCCTAATGTTCTGCTACTTCACCAATTTGAACATATTCAAGATAACTCACTGTGATTATTGCATTTATTCTTTAAATGGTTTCTGTATAACTTACTTAACCATGTGATATCCAACTGTATTTTCCCCTTCCCATTCCCCTATGTTTGTCTCCCCCTCTTCCTAATCCCTTCCTGTTTGCTTGTTTTCATATTAATGATCCCTTGTTAGGATTAATGGTTGTTAACAGTAAAAATTCCTAATAAAAATATTATGAAAAAAAAAAAAAAAGAAAAAAACTGCTTGCAAGAGAAACCTGGTGGATATACAGGCTGGGCACTAGATATCCTGAAGGTATGAATAAAAGACATGATGTAATGTGCCATTATTAATGTTCCTAATGAGTTCTTAGGTTTTTAATTCTAAAATTTTGTTTTTCTATATGTTAGTATGATATCATTTTGAAAACCATGTGACTAGATCACGTGATCAGTATGTGTATATTTAAGTGGTGTTGATCCCACTGTTTGAGTAGGCATGAATTCTTTATGGAACATGTCTTTTAAACTTTGATGGAATAAAGATTATGGAACGTTTTATTCACTTACGGAGGTTTACGCTGGATTTTCTCTTTACACTTGGATAACGTTTGTGTGGCTAACTTCGGCCCGTCCAGGTGTTCCCCCGACAAGACATAATCAAGTGAGCTGACTTTTAGAATGTGCATGGTTGATCTAACATATAGAGTAGGTTTCCTTCTGTATTGAGGTCATTTTGATGTCGGCAGGTGGGCAGTTTTGATCAAAAATGTAAAATAAGAACTTCAAGTTTTCATGTATCTAAAGTAGTAGAAATGCTTTTCCAATAATTCCTATGTTCCCTTTGACTGTTTTTAGTGCGAGTTCTGCTGGTATTGGAGTGTGTTTGTATTTTCCTGCCACTCCAGCGTTCACCTATGCTTATTTTTTCTAAAAAATGTTTTTGGATGTGCAGACCAAACATTCTGTTTTTATGATAAAAAAAACACAGCTGTTATTTTCTAAAAACAGCGCCACACCTATCCACAGATTGTGTCTGGCATTGCAGCTTATCCCTATTTACTTCTATTGAGCTGAACTTTTATATCAGAAACAAACACATGGGCTGATGCACTGCTCTTTCTCAGAGAAAGCAGCTATGATTTTCTAATAATGAACAATCCCTTTAATGGTGCTGATCAGATGGTCTAAAATGTATCAAGCAACATACTTGGATAAAGATGAACAGATGTATAGATTCTTTTCCTCGTCCTGTTGCAGCTGTTTGTCAGTTCTTAGATGGTAGGTCAGAAAGGGTTGGTCCTTTCTTTGTTCACGAGGATTAAATTGCTATGACCAAATTTCACTTTAACAGTATTATAAGTGCCATGGCCTCTTAATAAATGTTTTGTTTTATCAGTTTAAAACAAAAATAATACTTTAAAGAAATCAGATAATTGGCAAGCCATGAGCTCAAGCCTACAACAACTCCTTGTTGCACTGAACAACTTACCTGTATTAACAAGAGTCCAACTAAACTGGACAACTAAAATAATCCTTGGTACTGGTAACATAAACATTCTGTTAACTTAATTAATATATAAACCCTTGCCTAACTTAAAGGGGTTTTGCCACAAAGTAAAATTGATGTGAGAAGCTTGCAAATGTAATAATAAACATTTTCACCATTCATCATTATTAAAAATTCTGCACCGTTTTTGTTTTCGCTGCTCCTTTAGTGATCCATTGTTTACAGCTTGTCTCCAGGGGATACGACCAGGGCCCAGAGCTCCTCAGTCCTGGCCAGACATGCTCAGACATCACTTCTCCTCTCAGGCAGCTACTGAGTGTTCAAACCCCAGGCGCTGTCATTCTACTCCTGTCCTCTGTACTCCATAGTAATTAGTCAAACAGAGCAAATAAATAAAAAAAGAAACCTCCATGAGGTCTGTGCATTGATAAAGAGAAAAAAATCCACAGGTTTGATTCCTGCAGCGACTTGACCCTAGGACCCTTGTGCCTGGAGGCAAAAACTTTACCTCTGAGGTACATTATAGCTACTCACAGCACTATACATAAACAGATCTTTCTTTGACTACAGAGAGGAAAATCATGGTGATGTCATCCAGCTGGGTCACATGATATGCAATTCAAACATATCATACATGTCTCCTTCTCAGCACACAGAGCTGAAGAGCTGAAGAGCTGGATGCAGGAGGTATGAAATGAGATTGTGTCAAAACCCCTTTAAATTGGGAGGAGATAGGTAACGCTTCAGTTCTTATAGGTGGGTGCTTAAGATCTGTCAATTTTGCAGCACATTCTCTAATTGAGATTACAACACATTCTCTAATTTTGAACCCTAACAGGTCACTTAGCCCTTCACTGATGACATCCATCACCATTGTAAAATAACAATGGCTGAGTAAACACATTAGCTATAAAGATATTTTACCATCACTAAATGTATTTTTTTTACAGCTTCCAGGTTAATTTACAATATCTCAGAATGTTCCTTTTTGGAGAAAATTAGAAAAAGCATCCAACTATTTTCATGTCTTCAGGAAGGTTTTCTTTCTGCCACTTAAAAAGTTTTGTTCTTGGCATATATAGGCATGATTTAATACATCTGTCTGAGATAGGTCCTAATATTTTTAATATAAATCTGCATGCCATGATTGAGAAAGCTTTAGATTTGTTTGTGAGGAGTAGATCATGTCATCTAAGAATGACCTGATTTATGGGACTTTGTTAAATTGGGTGGGCATTTCCTTTAGTCTCAGTCAAATTTATTTATTGGCATATACTTATTGTTTGTGTTTTTTGTTACCTTTAATACATAACCAAGGCCTTTTCAGCCATGTTTTGTGTATCAGTGTGAACAATGACCTGAACAATGACTCTGCCTTGTTTTACTTCTTCTGGTTTGTTGGACCCTCATAATCTTGTAGTTTTGATCCACAGTTCAATATGACTTCTGCCACTTTCCATCATTACTTCTTAATTCCGTTGACACCAATGACTACTCTAGAGACTGTGACCTGTTGATTTGGCCACTGTCAGAGGTCTGCAATGTCGGCTCTCCAGCTGTTGGGACACTACATGTCCCATCATGCCCACTGATATAGATTATATAAATGCATGATGGGAGTTGTAGTTTCCCAACAGCTGGAGAGCCGACGTTGCAGCCCCCTGTCCCTAAGTCTTACTCTTTAGAGGGTTTTTAGTAAAGAATGGGATAATGCTTTGGATGCCGCACCTTATTTTAGCAACCTCCAGTCCTCTTCCAATGCAAAGTTCCACTGGCTCAAGGTACTACGGGACTTACAGAAATTAGCACTAAAAATATAAGGGACAATCAGCAACTTCTGTATAGCTAGAAAACTTGCTTCAAGTGCCAGGAATTACTTCCTGTATTTCAGGGTACGCTGCGTCCTACAAGCAAATCCTCGTATACACAGTTTACACAGAAGCACCTACCATGATAATATATTGTGGAGACAAAATCTGCAGACCGTAACTTTCGGCTGTGTAACGATAATTACTATGGAACAGGCGGAACAGGCCGAAACTGCAATAGCAAGAATATTTTCAAAGTTTCCAGCTTCCACCTGGTCCTTAGTTTTATTGCATTTAGCCATCTGCGTGCACTGATTTATGGCATCTTTCAGGACCAACTTTATGGCATACAAACTCCATGCCAAATAATCCTTTGGATAGAAAGTGTTGAGATAATCATTATAAGAAACACCTGTTCAATGGTAGGTGAACAATAAATATGATGTCAAATAAATATGATGTGCAATAAAGATTATGCTGTATCTCTGTAGAGAAGTGAAGGTTGTTTTACACAAAACAAGAATAGCATCAGAAAGTGTAGAGGTGGCAACGGCATTAAGATCCTTGAGCCAGAGTGACCCAAATACCCCTGTGCCACATAAGAAGACACCATAGCCCTCTTTTCTATGGGACATATGGACATAGTAGATGAGGCCTCCTGCTAAAGAAATTAGCAAAGAAATGTAGTTTCTGGTGCTTGAAAGACTGAACATGCAGTTATCAAAATGATTAGAACCGGAGACTATAGACTAATTGTAAGCAGCGTGACTGCTATTCACTAGAGTAATAACAGTCTCTTATGAAAATGCAAATATTACATGTTGTGAGGGTCATTATAATTACATTCAGTAATATTAGCAAAATACACACAGCTTGTAAAGGAGGTGCACTGTACATTCTCCCTTGCAGTACTAGATTCTTTCGTTTTGCCTGCTACTTTAAATGGAAATGATGCATTTTTTTGTGTTGCATGTATACTATCATAAAATACCTGTCAGGTGAAGTAGACAACCACCGTGATATTTATGATGAAAATAAGTTTATTAATTAGGTACCAATAATAAAATATACATCAAAGATAGCAGAAAACACCTAAAAAAAATGAACACCAAAGCTATTGAAACATACACATATATAATATATCGACCATAAAGTCAAACATACCCACAAATCGTATAGATGAATAGGCAGGTGTATGATGGAACTACAGTACACCTGCCTGTTCATCCATACCATTTGGATTTGTGGGTATCTTTTACTCTATGGTCTAGTTATATATGTGTATGTTTCTACAGCACTTGTATTATTGTACCATTGACCTTTGTGTCTTTATATTTACATACCTATCTATTTTTTGGTGATTTGTTAGGCTTTGGTGTTCATGTTTTTATGTGTTTTCTGCTTTGATGTAGATTTTATTATTGGTATGTAATTAATAAACTTATTTACATCATAAATATCTTGGTGGCTGTCTCCTTCACCTGTTAGGTATTCTAGCTTTAATGTAGTTCAGCCTATATATGTAGTTTATGTGTCTATGCCCAAGTCTTTTAAAAGTATCATGTTTATTCTTTTTTTTTTTATTATTATTATTTCAGTGCCCTGTTGTGTTGGATTTGGTGGTGGCAACTGGGATGCAATCCTAACCAATTAGGAAGGTGGGGGTATGGATGCTGGCTTAGTGATTGCAGATTAACGGCAGTACCTTATAGCAAGTCCGAGTCCCATGCCACAAGCTTTAAAGTTGTTTTGCAGGACAACAAAATTGATGGCCTATCCTTATGAGAGATACAATATTGCATGATGAGGTCTGACTTTTGGGACCCTCATCAGTTGATTAAATGGGCTGTTGTGCTGCAGAAAGCACCATGTTCCCTTTATTGATTACCAGCTCTATACTTTTATTATTTGGTCTGACAGGTATTGCAACTGAATCTTATTCACGTGATTGGACTGAGCTGTTTAGAGCTGTAAATGTAAAGTAATTTAAATGCAAAATAATGCTTATGTATATTGACGCCAATTGCTATACATTTCAACAAAAAGTAACTCAATCCTATTAAGATAAACGGCATGAAGCTGAAATTTGAGACACAGCCACAGCGAAGGCTGCTTTCACACAGTGCAGTTTTGGTGCAGTTTTAACTGTGCTCCAATTAAACTGTCTTTATTAGCAGCAAGCTTTTTACATTTATATAAACGGTTTGGAAAGTGAGTAATCAATTAGTGGGTTTGTAATCCACAAGACTTCACACACAGTAATTGTTTACTTACTTGAAACACCTTTCTGAGCAATTTAGACAAATGAAAGAAGCTTGCTGGTAAGAAAGGCAGTTTAATTGGAGCGCAGTTAAAACTGCACCAAAACTGCGCTTTGTTTTTGGTGCATTTTTGACATGTTTTTTATGTGTTTTTGGATGCATTTTTTGTGCTGAGACGCACAGCAATTACATTTCTGCACAAAAAAGGCACCAAAAATGCATCAAAAAAGCTCCCTGTGAAAGCACCCTAAACTAGGGAAACAATTAGTAAAGATGCAGCATTCACTGGAGCACTATGGCCCTTCTGGAAAAAGGGGAGTTCTTCGAATAATGCTGGTACAGCTATAATGTACAACTGGGCTAGCTCCAGACCTGTCCATTTAACCTTCTAGATGACATAGTCAGTAGTGGCTACAGCATCTAAATGGTTAACAGAAGGAGGGGCGGCCCCTTCTGTTTAACAATCAGCACATCCAATTGCAATTGTGGGGGGCTAATAGCCTCCAGGTCTGCCATGCATAAAGCATACTTGACCTTGCCAGAGACAGTGCATAGCGCCCTGCAACTTAGAATCTCTCTAACAGACACTTCAAAAGTTGGCAAGCATGGACTTTTTTTTATTACTGCACATATAAGTTTACAGACTACACAGTGACCAACACCATCTTTTCAAGGACTTGCCTCACGTAGACACATTAATACCACTTTGGCTTATGTTGGTTTCAATAGGCTTTTTCAGTGGCCATATGGTTGGCCATTAATTATTATTATTCTGAAAACGATATAAAAAAATAAATTTAAACATTTGCAGATATTTTAGAGAAAAATGGCACACTGGTATCATATAATTTCCATAGGGACTGGTCAGGCTAATATTAAAGTGTGGCTGTCACATTGCAGTAGTTATAACTGAGGGATTTGTGAATCCCAAGCGGCCTCGAAGACACTGATTCAGGGGCACTGCCCAGATAAAATGGTTATTTTACATAAGATAAAATATCAGAATGTAGCATAGTAGTATAATAAAATAAAAAAAATAAAAGATTCATTCATGGCAGAATATACTTCTATGGTTTGGTCCTATATAGCCCCAATGGGCATATCAACATTTTTAAAGATATCTATCTATCTATCTATCTATCTATCTATCTATCTATCTATCTATCAAAATATTTATATGTCCATCAGGGCTATATAGGACCAAACCATAGAAATATATTCTGCCATGAATGAATCTTTTATTTTTTGCATTTTATTATGCTACTATGCTACATTCTGATATTTTATCTTATCTATCTTACGGGCAGTCCTCTGAGTCCTCTGACTTGATGATTTGGCTGTGGATGGAGCTGTATACCATGCAGTCCCCACCTGAAACTGGATTTGGCCCCTGCTTGCTCTTGATGTAGCAAGAGGACATGTAGTGGTGAGCCCACTTGGAAAACAAGAAAAAGTAGTCAGGGTAACCTCAGATACAAGACTAAAGAAATTAGAGACTGAGACTTAGAAACTGCAACCAAAACTGTCAATATACAAGCCATTCTAGCTAAATATTGTGTCTTTTTTGTGAGGACCATAATCTCTCTTCAACTGTGTGTATATGTTGAAACTACCAAGCATAAGTGTCTCCTTGAAAGTAAAGACTGCTTAAGTGTATTGGAAATTGAATCTACTTGTGCCTTATTTTCTGCTCCTTCCCTGCCGGCGGCAAGGTAACTACTAGACCACTGGGCACTTACACTTGGGTTTTTTGGGGTCAAGACTGCCCCCAAGTTGGGTGGCACCTTCCGTTTTGGGGGTGGGGTTTATATAGGCCAAACCCATTTGGGGACCACCATAAATGCTTTTCGAGCCTCATATTGTGCAGGCCTAATCTAAACACTTCTCTACCCTTTAAAAACTTGGTACAGCAGGATCCTCCCCCCTCTTATCTCTCTGCAGTAGGACACAGAGACAATCAGATTTTATGCAGATATATATGTGAGTGAAAATCAGTTATGTTTCATTAATCTAAATAGGGTTGTTTTCATGCCAAGCATATGGATTTTAAAAAATTCTACATTCATTTTATGTCCTACATTTGTTTTAGTATGGGTTGAGGACAGTGTCGGACTGCGGTGTCTACCCTAGGTGAAGTTGACTCTAGGGGCCCAACAGTTGAGTTTTTATGGGCCCACCGGTGGAGTTTATTGTAGTGGTCCACCCTACAGCGGCTATAAATGACTGTAAATGTCTCCTATACTCTGCTTCTTGCTTTAAACCTGTCTTTCTCTGCTTTTTTGCCTCTTCTGAGGATGTATATGTAGTTAAAAATCAACTGTAGGTCTACCATGCTCATGGGCCCACCGGGGTTTCCCCTATTCCCCTGTGGGCCAGTCGAAGCCTGGTTGAGGAGTAAGACAGTCGCAGAACTGTCCACCACGAATTCACTGTATGCGAATATACCCTTAGGGTGCTTTCACACAGTGCGTTTTTGATGCGATTTTTATACATTTTTTGTGCAGGACGGCACGGCAATTAATGCTGTACATTGCTGCATAAAGAAACGACAAAAATCGCAGTAAAAATCGCGATTTTACCGTGAATTTTGCCACGATTTTTGTGCAGCAATGTACAGCATAATGCTGGCCTTCCTGCACAAAAAAAA